>WAAD01001161.1:191134-237803 GCA_013389945.1 Fregata magnificens
TAAAATAAAAATTTTAAAAAATCAAAATACTAAGTTATTCCACCTTACCAAGCATGCGCTACTGTAGGACTCTGACCAAATAGCTCTTCTATTTCCAAATACATGAGACATGCAAGCTATAAATAAACAAGTTCAAGATGTGCATCGATATCACAGACACCACCCACTTGCTCCGCTGTCCTTCACTCACTACAGCCCATTTCTGATGTTGTCTTTATTTTCTTCCCCTTTGCAGGCATTAAGAGCCTGAAGGAAAACGACGCAGCCTGTCAAACGCCATCAGGTATATTACCACTTGTCTTTTATTCACTTCACATTGTTTCTCACCCTGGATTTCTTGTATTCAAGTAGTGCCGCCTAGCCAGTGTCAGCTCATACATCACTCTGTAGGATGAAAGCTTCCTAGATCTTGTGTTAAGATACTAGTTGTTCCTCAGAGAATATTGTACACATGCTTGGGCATTTTAATTATTATTATTTAAGCAATAAAGTGCAGGCGGGAAGAGGCTTATCAAATGGTCAGCATCTATGCAGCCAAAGCTTCACCTCAGCCACAGAGGTCTTCCCAGAGGTAAAATTATTTCATGTACGTATTAATTGGTCTTACTGTATCCTGACCATAAGAAAGAAATGTTCTGCTTCAGAAAGTTGCTTCCATGTGTAAAAACCTAGGAACTCTACATGAAAAATACCACTGTTACTATGACCAGCAAGTATATGACAGGCTTCCACACCATAAAATTCACAGGTCAGCCTATGTATTTATGACCTGTTTTGCCATCTTTCAAAGTGCTTGAAGTTAAGATACGAATGGATGCAAACTAAATGCAGAATCTTTGAAAACAAGCATCAACCAGCCGGTCACAGTGTAAGCATGTTTTAAAGTCATGACAGTAAAGCCCCTGAGAGTATGAGTAAAGACAATGTTTTTGTTGGAGATTAACTAGGATTTCTTGGGAGCTTCAGATTAAAAGAAAACTATGCAAATAATTTCAATCACCATGTAGATATATAACACGAGTCCTCCTCAAAAACTAGAAAACAACTCCACTCTAATGTTTCAGCATGACAAGCTTCAGTCACCAAGTATACAAAAGGAAACTAATGTAACTGTAAACATTTTATAAGAATGTCAGCTAAAAAGAAACAAATGTTAAAAAAACCCTTATACATTTGCATATAATTGAGCCACGATCAGATGAGGCCACATTCAAAGTCCTACCATCCTTACATAATGCCATCAACCAAAGAAATTTCTTAGATGAGTTATTTAAGGTCTTCCAGAATATAACATTAATTTCCACTAAACAGTTCTGCTAAACTTTAGGAGCAAGGAGCACAAAGGTTTCTTACATCCCCTCTGTGTTCCTTCTTCCCTCCTGAAAGGTCAGTGCTAAGGGGATGCCTACGCAGCTTCCAGAGAGTTTCCCTGAATTTCTAAAAGGCCGTCCCGCGTGCTCCTGTCAGCACTGTACTCAGCCTAGGCAAGTACATGGTCTCTCTCGGAGATGCTGATTAGCTCAGGCTCAGCACAAACTAATTCCGGCGTAAGTCTTAAGTCTTCTGATATCAGCTCACAAAAGACTGAATAGGCATACCTCACCAGAGCCGCGCCACAAAATTTATCATGCGTTTTCGCTTAGAAAAGCGGGCAGACAGTTCTGCAGACAGCAGCGGTACCTCATCAGCAAACGAAGACACTACTTACACGTTTATGAAATTCGCTATGAAGTGTTATTTTGTTTTCCAGAAGCCTGGTACGAAGGACTCCACCAGACCTGTCACAGAACCTGGCAGCAATAAACGAAACAGACTTCTAAGGGCAATGAACAAGCAAATGAAACCCAAGAGGGTTTTAGGCAATGTCTAAAGGAACCAGGGAAACCTCAACCCACACCCACCCATTGCTGAAGCCACTGCCAGTATTCCCAGTAGAGTCTGAAGCCTTTCTAGCTGTACAAACAGCATACTTAAAAACTTGATAGTGGAGTTGGAATTGGATAGCCTTATAAATCTGCTGGCTTCATAGCTTACTAAATAAGTGCTGCTTCTGAGGAAGTCAAGTGTCTCCAAAAATAGTAACATTTTATCTTAAAATGTTAAGCTACAGTCTTACATCCATATAACCTCAGGATCCGTACTTCTTTTTGTTTCTTAAGTGTGTGCTTTTGTGTGCTCACAGCATATGTGAAAAACGGTAACAGGAAGGGTTAATACATTAACATTTTCAGTGTTAAAAAGGAAACCTCAATATAAGAATCCTATCTGGTTTTGAATGCTTAAGTTTTTGCTAATATGTTGCATTAACACTAGGGTGGGATGGCTTTTTTTAATAATTTATTATCCTCCCACCTTCAAATCTCCACAGCTCTCTAAACAGACCTCACTACAAATCCCCAGATCAAGAGAACAGATAGTGTTCCTCTAGAAACAAATCTGTCTTTTTCTGTTACTAATGCCATAGCAAACACGACTTTGACACAGACTGAGAATAAGCTATTTAACACTGCCCATGGTAGAAGGAGACAATGAACTATAAATGAATTTGATCCCTTCACACCTTCTTTCCTTTATCCTCCTCTGCAGTGAAGCCAATACCCAGAGCCACGTGTAAAATACACTTGGCAACCGAATGGCTGAACCTACCAAGTTTCAGAATTATTTTTTCCCATCTCAGCAACAGTAGCAGGAACACTATCACATGGGTTTTGTCCATTTCTGGCTATCCCATTGAAAGCACTGAATTAGGTTGTACATGAGTGCTGGAGGTGCTTCTAGCAGAAAAAAAAAATGTAAGCAGAAGATCTACTCAAGTGGTTTTCATGTAATCAGAAAAAAATATTTACTTGCTACAGGTTAAATTTATTTTTTTATTAGAGCATATGAAAGGCAACTGTCCTACGTTTTAAGCAACCTCAATAGCCACTGGTCTGGGCGGGGTAGAAATGCTCTATTTCTGTAGCTGTGAAGACACTCATCAAGATGTCATCCTCACTTGCATGGAGAATACTTTTGAAGGTGGATCCCAGTCCCTTTCCTACCAAGTGTAATCAATTTAAATTTCAGATAATTTTCTTAGAAAAATAAGCAGGCTGGACAAATTTTGCCCTGAGCTTATAACTCTGCATACCTTCTACTTTTTAAGGCATTCATAACTCTTCCAGCCCTGCACTGTAATTGACTGACTTACAAGTTAAAAGTTACACTTGTTAACTTTAATTCTCTTCCATGCAGCCTTTGGGAGAGACATCACCACAAGACCCAAGATACTTGGTCACCCCACCTGGCTAGTGCTCACACCTGCTTTGCAGAGTAATCTTTGACAGCAAGTGAGCCCCAGCTGTGTACCACAGCTACAAAGGAAACATCGTGCTGGTCTTTGAATAAAACACCACAATGTCAGATACCAGGGTTTTATTGTGCTTACAGGTCACCAATATGGTTTTTTTGTCTGATGTGTGAGGTGAGATTTGGGGAACCCTGGAATAGCTTCACTGTTTGGTGAAAGAGAGGGAAAGTAAAAGACAGCAAAGATGAAAAACCAGCAGCAACACCATGTAGAGTTTTAAAAGGAGAGCTAACCAATAGAAAATGCAGCCACCAGCTTTGATAATGACATTTTCTGACATAACAGACATAAAAGAAAAGCATTAAACATTGGCTTCCTCATGCTAAAAAAGTTTATCAAAGTTACAAATGAGAGTTAAGTATAATATCCTTCTCTGCAATACATGGGAAAAGGTTCTCCTTTTACAACACCATACGTAAACACGTTAATTCAGTGTTGGTGAATGCATCGATCATATTTCATGGAGGAAAGGAACTTGTTTGAAAGTTACAACTCTCATAGCTCAGAATTTAAAGTTAAAAACCAGCAACTGCTGTGAAGAGTACAAACATCTAGATTCTCCAGGAGTTCTCTTTATATTCCTATAATGATACCCATTAAATGGTAGTTCCTCCAGAGTTAACAGCAAGCAATTAAAACTCCTCTGCCTTGGCTTACAGCGAAAGCTGCACAACCCAGCAGGACTGGCCATGTGTGATCAATGGCCTTGCCTGGGGACAGAAGCTGAACAGGTCAAGAGGAGGTCCCAGAGCTTGGCCAGTCACTGGAGTCACATGAAGGATGTTGAGAGCCACAAGCAAAAAGCAGAAACTGCTTGAAGCCATGGGATTAAGAAGATATCACCGCCCTCCTCCCTTCACTCATCTGCCAAACCAAAGCCAAATTGATGGCACCCAACCTGCAGAGCCTCCTAAGGCACTCACACGAATCACAGCAGAGAGGAGATGTGACTGGCAGTTACATTCCTAAAGGCCAATATTCGTGTGCTACAGGACTCTCACAGCTATAGGCTAAATCCATTTGAGAGCACGGAAAATCCTTTATTTCGTTAACCGATGAGGCAGCATGGGTTCTAGAATTCTAGAATTAGGCATTGTGTTAACTCACTCTTCAAAGTAGCTAACAAAAAATAAAAGAAACATCACAAGAATGCATTACAGGCATTATTTTTTTTCCTCCCTATTAAAGTGCTGTAAGTACAGAGGAATATTTTTCCCCAAATATTTACTTATCACGCCTTTTCTCTCGTTTCAGGTTCTGTTTATTTTCACTTAAATGTAACAGATGAAATATTTAACTTCACATTGTAAACAATATATCAGATACATCAAATGCTGGACTAAGTGGGCCAAAATAAATTGGAGATAGCTTGCATTCTCTTTATTGCTACTATTATGATCTCCAAATGATAGCACAATCTCTCATTGCAAAATGCAGTGGAGAGTTTTCCCAGCTAGCTGGAGGGATAAAAGCAAACCTGAGTCTTCTCATTACAGCACCCAGACAATTTGATTTAATCCTGATTAGACCATTCATTCTCAGGGGCTCCACTACAATATCACATACGTCCCTATAATCTGTCTTCTACCTGTATGGCAGCGAGGCTGTTCATTCCAATAAATGCAGCTTTAATTATGTCTATTGGATATAAAAAGCAGTTTTCACAGAAATAAACAATTACTCAAGTCAGCTTCTCACAGACCAATTCTGGTCTTATACTTCTTGCTCTTGAAGCAGCCCCATACCCTAAGACTTACTCTTACGGGGCCCCTAACATTGATCTGAAAACAGAATCTCTTTAATCAAACAGGACATTTTAATAATCATGTCATTGACAAATTCATTTTAGTGTGACAGATGCTTTCCACAGCAAGTATACAATAAAGCCTTGCATGTGCAAGCTACAGAATTTAAAGAACATAAAGCGCGTTTCAAAAATGAGATTTTACACTGTCCTCACAGCTACAGTGGCTGTGTAAAATAGAAAGAAAAAACATCTTTCCTGCCAAATCAGGGTAATATTGCATGTATTTAATGCACTTAGACGACATATCTAATATCGTGCTCATAGTTGGCAATTAATGTCTCAACCGCAATTCTAGATTAATGGTTAATACACTACTTATCTCTTGAGCTATGTGGAATGTGACTGTTACTACGTACCTAAATGAGTAACATAGATCAGACAGTAGAAAGTGGAAAGACTCCGAAACCTAGTTCCATTATCACGCTAACCTTCCATGTGTTACAGAGACAGAAGCACTAACTGGAACACGGATATCAGACAAAAAGACTTGTGTGCTGAGAGTCTGTTTGTAAACACACCAGAACAGTTCAATATTTCTAATTAATCAGAGATCAGAAGTGCCACGAACTAAGAGAAATGCCTTTGGCAGTAGCTTATTCACTCACATTCCAAAAATATTCTTGAAATTCATCTCTGATGATCACTTACTGCCAGTACCTTCTGAAATCCATGGCACATCCACCTTACAGACAGCAACAGCAAATTTCATCCTGACATTACATGAAATTGAAACTTTTGACTGAACAGTTTAGCTTTTGTTAATTGTACAATATTCATTAGTCGGCCGAGTCGGCTGACTGACTATTGCCTGTCAATTTAGCCAATGGCAGATAGAAAGGTAGATAGTACAGCTGTAGTCTAGGCTACCAGCATAAATTATTCTTCCAGCCTTTTTAAAAGTTTCCCCTAAGACCTTTATGCACACTATTTTAGCAAGAGAATGCACGTCTGCTGTGGACGGACAACAGGGATAAGTGATTTAGATAACATAATGAAATGATCTTTTAAGTTGGCAGCATCAAGGAGCAGAACAGGATGAACAAATTTCAGCACATAAAACCATTCACATCACGTATGTCATGTAACTGATGTGAAAGCCAAGTATTAATTTTAAGGTCTGTGGATGCAAACTTCTTTTTCCAGTGATGTCAAACCTTGCGAGTACAGTAGACATTCTGGAAATAACATTTTATTTTAGTTCAAGGACAGAGCTGAGTGTGGCTCAGAAGACTGCCACTTCTCAGAATGATGCGAACACAAAATGAATACCAACACACACTATTAGGAAGGATTTTTGTGGAAGTAGTCCTGTATTTGTGCAACTTAGTAGTCTCCTTCCCTCTGAAACTAGTATTTTGGAAGCTATCAGACTATTAACATAATTTGGTAAGGACATACATGCCACTGAAGCAACTGGACTGAACACCGGTTGCCTAGAAGCATGGGGTTTAGGTGCAGCGAAGAAACTCAGTGGGTTTCCCTTGTCTGAACCAGATACCAGTGTGGAAATCAGCTTCAGAAGAGCAAAGTCACATTGAATGTGACAGTGGGCAGTGCTGAGCTCTGGCAGCGAGACCCTGAACCCTGTACAGGTACAGCAGCTCCCTGCAGGAGCATCGGGAAGGTTATAGAGTAAGTCACAGGAACAAATAGCTTATGAGAGTAAATACCAGGAACTTGTCACTTTTCACCAATCCCAGGAAGCATCGGACACAAATACTGTAGTATTAGCTTCAAATGGAGTAGCTCCTGTGCTTAAAACTAGATTAGGTCAGGCTCTAATCTAGTTCTTGCTACACCACTGGACTAGATCTTTATCTTCAGCCCATATCCAAAATGGATTTTAAAACATTCCTAGGGTGATCAACTGATGATACCCAGGACCCATTACGAGCAATATGGCTGCTCTGAACACCTTAGGGGAACAAGCAACAAACCCAAGAAAACCCATACACGACAACAACCACCCTGCCCCCACCCCCCAACCAAACCCTCACAAATTATGAAAACACTTTTACTTCATTCCCCTGAACACAATGACTGGACACTGAATTTGCAAGACTCAAGTCCTTTGGGCATCAGACTCATCTACAATTATGGTATCATGGAAGTGGACTCACTAATCCAATATATTTGAAGACTTTGTGTTACTAATATTATAGTTGTGTATGAAGGCAAAGGATTTCACGCTGCATCCAGAAAGCAATGACCCACATTCTTTTGAGCTGCTTTTTCTAAAACAGGAAAGAAGTAAATTATGGCTTAGAAGGGTCAGGCAGGCTGAGGAACAGATAGAAGGAAAAAAACAAAAGACAAAATTATCTTTCTAAAGATAAAATAGCTACACTTAAAAGGTCAAGATTGGTCTGTGTCCTGAGTGAAAGAATAGTTGCTAGACCCTTAGAACATTAACTGAAACTCCATTGTAGACTGGCCTAGAGAGTATCTGTGACAGTCAGGAGACAGAAACTCATCAGTTAAGATGCAGTAGTCACCTCCTACATTGCCAGCAGACAGTCACCAAAATACTCCTCTCTTCCCGATTCTTCCTTTCCTTCCTCTTCTACCTTGTCACCTAGATTATATATAGGAAAAAAATCTGAAGGTGCTTGGCTGTTGAAGAAGTAATAACATTTTTAGTCCAGAACATTAATGACAGAAAAGTTATCTTATTCTGCCAAAAGCATGTAACTACTAATTGAGAGTGAAGTGGAAGCACCCCAGCTTGTGACTTCAAAGCACAAATTCCAACATCGTTTTCCATGTGCATTTTGATGCTGCTGCTCCAACTGACAACAGCTTGCAGAACTTGCTGTTCTTACGCTCAAAGACACATGCCCTTCCATCCCCACTGCTCCTCAGAAATGGGGGTTTCTTTTCTGACCTAACCAGCATCTCACTTGGCACATGCTCCCGGTCCTCGCAGTTTCCCAAAGAAAGCTAATATCCTACCTGTCTTTCCTCCCTAAAAGCACTTTCTCCTAAATATGAACATACACATCACATGAGATCATGCAACACAGCAGGGAGCAGTGGAAGAGGTTGTGCCTGCTTTGGCCGTTCTGATGAAGGTTGGTGAAAAGTCACATGCAGAGAAGAGTGTATCTGTGCATTTTCTGTGTAGAACGAGACCTACTATCACCAGGACACTTCCAGAATCTGGAAATACTCAAGCAACACGCTGTTGATACACCATATGAAATCAGACAGACGACTGAGCATAGCCAGTGGCTTGCTTCCCACATAAGTCTGCTCAGGATTTCTACTAGCTTGTTTTTTCCGCAAAAACAAAAGTTTTATTAAAAAAGTTAGAATGTTAATCTTGAAAGTAACTTCTACAAAACGTTTTGATTTGACTTCACCATTCTAAATCATTATTTTCCCTTATATAAAACAGACATCTTAATAAAGGTACAAAAACTGTACTGCAAGTATTAGTATTTCTTTGAAAGCACACATGAGGGTAAACGAGATGCTCGTTGCTGGCAAAGGAAATCGCTTATTTAAACTTCCATGGAGCCACAGGTCATTTATTTCCTTAAAATTCCTTCTAGCCTAAATGTAACTACAATATCTTTAACTTAAAGTCGAACTGACATTTTAGAACACTTGGCCTTCACAATGGCATTTAAAATAATATGGGGATAATTACTGACATTTACTGTGCTGTAGGGAGACCATGCAGAAAAAGAGCAAGTAAGCATTTGAGCTACGCTGATGCCCAATAGTTCAACAATATTATTAGTGTCGGTACAAGGCCACATTAAATCTGGTACTCCATATCCATTCCAAGTTTGTAGACACTCAAGGAGCACTTATCTTCCAGTAAATAAGAACTCAAACACTGTTCAAAGTACTTGAGAATGCATATTATAAACTTGATTCTGGCACTGTTGAGGATTACAGTTACAAATGATACAGCGTACTGCTCAAAGGAGTAAGAGAGCTTTGCAAGCCTTGGTATTTCTAGCCTGAACTATCAAATGACTGAAAATATTCATGACTAGGCTGTCAACAGAATATCAACAATTTTATGTTAAAGTAAACACTTATTCCTAGCATTTTGACTTCGAAAGTTACCTGGAAATCTCCAAGTAAAACCTGTGCCATCAATTGCTGTGGCTGGCTTAACAATACCTGCTGAAATTAATTACAAATATCTGAAATCCACCTAAACCACTCAAGAGACAGACAGCATTTTCTGCTGGTCAAAAAGATGGAAGTTCTTGCAAGTGTCAGGACTCTGTCACTACGTTTCCCACCCTTGTCACTTGAGAAAATTACACCAGCAGTGGCTGCCTTTTCCAGTGACCATCCCAGGCTCTGCTCCTCTCTATTTACATGCATTCTGCCTTTCTTTACATTGTTTTTTCTTATGCTATTCTACCTGTTAAAAAACCCACCTCCCCCCCAAAATCCCTATGCAGCTTATTGAAGCCTCTGAAAATATTCCAGAAGGAATTCCCTATTCATAGTACCCTGGGAGTTCCTGTTCAAGTGCTTATCCCATATACTGCAAAGAGATGAGCATCTCTGAGATAGGGACTGTATCCTTTTTTCTTTCCCCCTTCCTTCTCAGCATGCAGTAAGTTTGCCACTTGTGGGTATTTTGGTGCATGGAGCCAAATCCTTTTACTGCCTGAGAAGCAATGCAAGTCTTCCAGGTCTCCAAAAAAGCAACAGAAAGGCAGGACTTTTCATTCTCCCTGCCACTTGATTCAGACATCCTGTTACATGATTTTTACCTTAAGTTGGCAGTGACATCTCCAGCAAACACTTCCAAGGACTGTTTATTTACAATGGCATTTTAAAATGTTAAGCATCTGAGGCATTGCTCTCTGAACACAGACACATACATTTCAGACATGCCATCTGGAAGATAATCAATTTTCAAGGTCCAATTATCTCAAAGTTCATTCTTTTGGAAAACAAATGCAAAGGACATCAGTGAGGACAAAACTTTCCCAAAGCTTATCAAATGCCCCATAAAAGATGACTCCTTTTCTCACTCGGGATGATAAACACTAGAAGAAGCAAAAAGCACTGTGCTTTGGACAGCGTGCGCTGCTTCTCCAGCACTTTTACCACATACAAGACATGTAAGGGTGGGACTACAAGAAGGTTCTTGGGAAAGGCTCTATAAATAAGAAAGTGGCAGCAGGATGGTGGGAAGAAGGAGGACGTAACAGCACACTGACTTTTATGGTAATTTCTTAGTGGGTTCTCAGCAAAAGCAATTTTTTATAAGACTAACTGCCTTTCTCCAAATCCCTTTTACCACTATTAAAAGCAAAGAAGCGAACAGCCACTGTGCGCACCACCACCACACACAAACACAATCCCTACAAAATCAAAAGAACACCTTCTCTGTTCTTGCAGGGATTTGGCAGCCCTCACAACACACAAAGAGCCAAGAAGCTAAATTTTTCTGCTTGTTGGTCAGATATCCAGCCTTTGGGGCATACAGATCCTTCCTGCTCTGATCCCTCAGTGTTTGGGAATGAGAACTTTGATGGAAGTCTCTGCTTGCACGGAGCTCTTCACTGCATCCTGGTGAAGAGACAGCAAGACTCACCCACACTGGAGGATCTCCCTGTAAGCACGCTCAGATGGGTGACTGGGTGGGAGAGGGGGCACTCCTCCCACTCCATTTGAGAGTCATCCTCCCCAGCAGTTACTACCAACACAACATGCCCAGTACACCATCAGACACATCAACGGATGTCTGACAGGGCCAGCTGGAGACAGAGGTTGGCTGGACAGCCACGTGCAGAAAGCGCACAGGAAAAACTTGGGCTGGCTCAGCCAAACTGAGGAACTGCTAAACACAGAAAAGACAAAACATATTTTTTAAATTAGCATGTCGTGTTAAGGTTTGGTTACTGGCTTAAGGACAATACACAAGTTGGAAATTGAATGTTTGGGACAGTAGCGAATACACTTAAATTTGCTGTTTTCCCTGGCAGCTATTGTTTATCTTGCAAGAAGTACTTGCAAATTACACATTTCATAATAAATATCTGATTAATTGGAAAACAAATCTCTACGTTTAGCCTGACTTAAGCTTGTCTTGTATGTTTACACGTCTACTTTTCTTTTTAGCAAGTGCAACAAAAACTTCAACAAAAACACTAGCTGTACACAGACGTTTCCTTTGGAACTTTCCATCAACCCTGGCCAGGCCAAGTCTTGCTTTATTTATTGCATAACTTTTCTAGGAGGTAAATACATATCATCCAGGAAATAACAGCAGAGTTGTTTTCTCCTGACTTCATCAACATGGATAAAACTGTTGGGGAAGACTTAATCTCTGAAAAAATGAGTCTTCTGATGTTCCAACACAACACGCTGCCTAGAGAAGGTGCATGAGCATGCTACACAGATGTGTTTGACTCCCACAACTTTTAAGCGCCTGCTCTTCCTGAGCTCTGAAAACACTTGACAGTATGTTTACGTACCCAAAACAATCCTTTCCCATGGAATTTCACCAATTTTATATGCCCTGGGAAATGAAGAGCTGGAACACATTCAACACAAGCAAATACACATAGTAAAACAAGCTGAGGGCTCAAATGGCTGAAATTTCTAGAGATGATACATAACAGAAGGCAATAGTAATTTGTTTACTATTATTCTCTATGCAAAATACAATAGCATGCTTTATAATCAGAAATACATATTGAATCTAATGAAAGAGCTGACATTAGGAAAAAGGGAAAAAGCAAAAATGTTGCATGAACTGGAAAAATGTATTCATTCTTGGAAGGATATCATTTGGGTAGCAATTATATGGAAATGCTGGATGAGTTCCAAGGTTTCTTCCCAACACCATACACTACTACACCTTCCAACTAATTACTTCCTGAATTTCTTTCAGGTAGGCATTTAAAAAAAAAAAACCCAACAACAAAAAATCTCATCCTAAACTTCCACTGGTTTCTAAATGTCTACTGAGAAGTACCATAATAGCCAACAAAAAAGCATTTAGCTGGCAACTATTAAAGGAGCTTTTTGCATTTGGCTTGAGGCTTTAAATATTAAACATACACTAGAGACTGCTAAAAAAATGGATTATTTGCATTGCAGTGGTACAGGATGCCCATTCACCCGTCAGGATCCCATTCTCCCAAGAACGCAATTAGTTTACGGCTGGGACTGGAAGAGAGCAGGAGAATAGCACTATATTATTTGTCGTGCAGCCTTGAACATTACAACCTGACAGAGGGGGGCTCTTGGCCCACCCGCCAAGGTTATAACCTGCCCTTTCTGAAGGAACTGTTTCTTCACAGCAAAAGGGACCTTGGTTTAATATTTCATCTGAAGGACAGAACCCCTATCAGGGACAGGGTCAATCTTATTTCTGTTGAGTAAAGGTTAGCTATGAATTTTCAAGGACTGCATTAAAAATCCTGGAATTTTACAGTACATGACACTGTATCAGAGCATTAGCACTGAGAACGAACACAAATACCAAAGTGGACCTTATAAAACAAGATTCCTCTATCATTTCTATTAAAAATATTCTAACGTGTCTATATTAAACTCTTCAACGTCGTACGATTAAACAACTTTTCATGGCTTCACTTGAACCGCACGTTTTCACAAACTAAGCAAAGAGTACAGCCCAGCATTTCCCAAATCTCAGGTAGCAGCCAACACAAAATAATGGAATATCTCCATTGACTCACACTGAATTTAAAGGTGAGGTCTTAGAAGTATTTTCTACCTATTGAAGCACCTGCTAACATCAAACTAACACTCAACTCAAAAAGCAAAGGATTTGAATTCTGTTGCTCTAGGTCTTATAGATCCATCTATAAAAGCTTCAATATTTCAAAAGGATGCAGTAATATCTGCCACAATAGCTGTATTCTGTAAACACCTTGAAGAATTTAAGTTTCATTCATTCAGCTGCAGCCATGAATTTTCTCACTTTTGCATGTCCAAGTTAAGAAATTCTTTTAAATGGACATTTTGCCTTAAAAATACAAAAGCCTTACCATAGTAAGGCTAGTAAAAAGCATCTAGGGACGTTTTCAATAACCGTTGTTTGATGAGTTAAAGACAAATGCTGTAGGTTTCACATGAATACAATTATAGGGTTTTCTTCCCAGAACTTTCAATCAGTCTCTTGCAAAGTAATGCCAATGAACTTGACATCAGATTATATTTCTGTCAGCTTTAATGATATAAATTTATTTTCATTAATTACTCCAGTCAATCACAAAGGAGAACATCAACTTTTCTACCTGATATTTCTACTCTTCTTCATTGAACAAACGGATTGCAGCAGTGGCCCAAATTTGCCAAGAATCTTTCAAAGAGAAATTACTGCCTCCAAATACTCAAAAGCTAACACGAACCACTAATCTCACAGTGAGATCTATGACCTCCATGTCAGGACATTGCACAGAATTAGGATTTGGTTATCAGAATGATTCTGTCCCAAATTGACGTGAAAAGGCGGCAATCCAGCAAGACTTACCTCATTCACGTGACTCTTCTCCCAATCTTCCAGAGTTCAATTCACGGCCTTCCCTTTTACCAGGACCCAGCTTCAGTTTTAACCTCCCTACCCATGCAGACTAACAGGTCATTCATCCTAAAAATAAGCAAGTATACTCATTAATTTATTCCAGCATTTTTCTTCAGTTGATGCAGTGGGCTGCATCCTGAGCTTTGGAAGTTGTACCAGCTCACACAGCAAATGAGACTGCTTCTGTAATCACACAATGAAGTCGCTTTCCCTTCACACTAACACAGAGGATGAATCATGAACAAGATTTAAACCTAAGACTGATCTCCCCATTTTCAAGAAAGTTCAAATAATTCTATGTGCCAACCAAAAAAAAAAAAATCATTCATATCTCCAATGTTTCTTTTTATTTCTCCAAAGACAATGACAATACCAGAAAAGCTACAATTACTGCATTTTCCACTTTAGTGCTACTTTTATTTTTAAAATTTTGAGGGGGGTTTTTTGTGGGTGGTTTTTTTGGGGTTTTTTTTTTAAAACTATAGCATTACGTCATTGGACAAAGCATTAGTATCTATGCTATCTTGAGGACTCAAAAGGCATAACTTCAGCGCATGATTTACTATCGAATGCAACTCCATGTGTACGTTGAAGTGGCTGCAGTACTACCTGCGCAACCCTTTAACTTTGCTTGCTGCAAACAATGCTTATGCAACGGCAGTTTGTGTGTTTGTAGTTTCCCCAACTCCACTTTCCATGAGAGTGCAAAGAATTACACGATGAAATCATCTGAACTGCAGAGAAAGTTATAATAGCAGTAATAACAAAGAAAGCACCAAATTAAGTCATTCTCTGGATTACACATTTTCTTGTTTCACTTTTACACTTCTAGAGAAGTTCAGCATCATTAAGTATAAAACTTTTCAACAAGTCTCAAGGGTTACACACAACCAGCCATAAAACTGCTCTAAAAGAAGTGGACATGCCTGGAAGTTTTGTTAGCACCTAATATCCTCTGCACTGATAATTATTTCCAGTTACTTTAAAAGGCCAAGTTAATGATTACACTCATAGTAACAGGTGTGGATTATATACAGGTGGCAGAAATCCTTTCCTCTGCTAAATTAAGCCTCATTGCTATTCACCTGCAGAAACAGGAAGCCAAATGCCCTCAGGAGAAGATTCAGACACAGAGGTAATCATTATCCACATAGGTGTGATACAGCCAGAAAACATACCCCGCCAAACAAGACACACCCTTATGAAGATATCAGTGTTTCAGATGGTTTCAGCCTGGCGTTGCCCAAGGCCACACTTCATTTCCACTTTCTAAAAGTGCATTTATACCCAACCTTCAAGGGCTTGAAGCAACTGTACTCATGCCAGACTATTTAACATTGTCTGCTCCTGCAGCAGTGGTACAGCGATATCGTCAGCGGCACTGAGGAGTTACTTTGTGCCGAGATCTCAGATAGGAAAATCTGATCTCAGTCTCAGGAGCCTGTAATGCTCTCTGCACAGCCAGGAGACTGTAAGACAAAACCTTCACTCTGCAGAAATTACTCTCTGATAGGAAGATAAGCACTGTCTCCCAGAAGATGCCACCAGGAAACAATCACATTTAGCTTCTGGCTGAGAATTTCAGGATTCTGTTAGAGGCTGCCCGGTGGCCCATCTCACCTTTCTACCAAAGGATAAATGACAGATGAAGCCAATTTTCATTTAACTACAGAACACTCAAAAAAGCCTAGCAAAAATATGCTCAGGGTTCAAATAATCTACCAATATTTAATATGTTCCATATTGCCACACCAGACCTTCCCTTTCCTGCATCTGCTGTAGGATTACGAGGAAGGAAAGAAGTTTAGTCCACTGCTTTGAGAGTTTTGCAAGGAAGGTTCAGATTATTCAGGCCAGCACTCAATCTGTCACTCCAGGATTAGACAGCTACAGGTGATGAGGAAATCTGCATCAATATCTGCATTGTTTTAATTGACTTTTAAATTGTCAAGGAATGAAACGCTGCTGCCAGAGGACAGATCCCAGAGAAGAACCTGTCTTATGCCAGCCAGCTGGAAGAGGCAGGAGTTAAGCCAAGAGCTACAATATCAGTCAACAAGAAGATGCCTTGCTCACACACAGAGTAAGCAGGCTGCAGAGAGAATGCCAAGAGAAGCGGGATTTAAAAAAAGGAAAAGGGGGNTCTTCCTTCCCCAAACTCATGAGGTGCAGTGAATCCTGCTTTAATAATACAGCTGTACACTAAATGAATTACTTTTTCCTATCATCAGGGATAAGGATGCTCAGGAGAGCTTACTAACTGCAGCTCAGCTCCACATCCAATAGTTGCTTTTGGATCCGAGCTAGCCCCCGTGCTGCTGGCTCACGCTGCAGGCCCAGCGAGCTTGCGTGTGCCTGCAGCGTGTGGCACAGCACAGCCACGACACTTCAGAAAAATCACCACCTGTCTGATGCTAAGAAAATCCCTCAGATAACTTGCCTATAACTTTTATCTAAAACAAAATAAATGTATTTCAGTGTCACACCTATGTTAGACACCCATTGTGGATGTGATACTTGCACATGTAGACAGAGTCACAGAACCAAGGCTGCCCCAACTTTCAATCTGAGGCCTTTGATTTTTTCAGGGTACTGCCACGGTAATTTTGCAACACACGCAGTCCTATCAACATGTTTCATCCTTGCTCCCACATGCGACCTTCTTTGGAGCCAACATCACCCGGGCTATTCTCCCTTTGCCAGGTCTAATGCCCCAGGTGAGTTTGTAGGGAGTTGTTTGGGCCTCAGTGTCACCTGCATCTTCACACTAAGCATGCTAGATGGGAGTGTTTGCTGGCTTCCCCGAAGTCATGGGAATGAATTTGCATGGAAGAACTATAACTGAAGGGCTTGCAGTTCATCAGCAATGCCTCACAGTATGCAATACATGAACAAGGGCTTAGAAGCTGGACAGCCCATATACACATTACAAAAAACAACCACCATAAAACAAGAACACTCCTAGTATACTAGGACACCAAATTAAGCACTGCAAATTGAGCAGAAGCCAGAAGGCCCTCAACGTGACTCTTCTCATTTGATGCAGCAGGCTGGACAATGTTCAAAGACCTGAGGACATGAACTTCTATCCCAGTGTGCGTTGGTGATGGGAATACTCGTGAATTATCACTTAAATTATCTTCTATTAAGAAGGTCCCTTGCAAGGACGAAATCTCTGGGCACAAATCTAAGACAACACAAAGAAAGCTCATCTCTGGAAACCAATTTAGCTTCAAAGACCAAGCCTTATAACTGGCTTTCTATCTTGACAGCATGCATAACATGAACCCACTTAAAAAAATACTGCATGACTGAGTTTTCAGAAGCACAGAAATTTATACTTCTTGCTTAAAAAAACCAAAACAAACAAAAAAACCAAACACACAAAACCAAAAACAAACAAAAAACCACCCTACAACAAGAAGCATGTTTTCCTACTTCAGTGAAGGACCTTTCCAATGCCCAGTTGGGCAACTGTAAAACCATATATCTTCATCTTACTCTGAAGTTTAAAAACCACACAGGTTAGCCTGACTGCTTAGAAAATGGTCTAATTGAAAAAGATTCTGGAGTTCAGACGAAATGCTCTAAGGTATCTCCCTGTGGTTTGCAAAGGGAGGTTTTGGTGGGTTTGGTTTTGGGGTTGGGTTTTTTTTTTTTTTTTGCACTTTAATGCAATATTCATTAGGTATTTGCCTCCCAATCTAAGGTTTCAATTCCGAAAGCTGTGTATCATCAGCATAACATTTTGAAGCGGATGCAAACCAGAAGTCTGCTTATAGCTCTGAGATTGCTAGGTAACAACCAGTACTCCTCCATCCCTAACTCCCCTTCTCACCCCTGCACACCAGCACTTTGACTAAGACCAGCAGTCCAACACTGCACGTGTCGCTCCAGATCTTCAGCATGTTTTTGACTTACTGAAGCATCTCTCATACACCATTACAAAGTCACTTGCTCTGCAAGTAAGATAGAAAAAAAGACTAGAGGATGCAGAAGACATTCAAGAAGAGGACAGGTCAAAACAACACTTTATGTAACAGGAAAAGGCTTTTCTACATTCTGCAAGCGCATCAAGTAATGCACGTCATTCACTTCGTGATCAGCGTACATCAGTTTGACAGAACGCATAGTTAAAAAAGATTTCCAGATCATACAGGATCTTGCAATATATTGTATTTTTTCTTATCTTGTTGATTTATGCAATGGTTTATTAATTAATAGCTGTCTGACTGGAATTGAGTCTCTGGAGCAAACATTGCCATTCATATCATAACGATATTAACCAGAGATATTCTCAAGCCTCTTCTGGGAGAGCNCACATCTAGACACAGGAGATATGATTTGTCTCCAAAGTAAACAGAACATAACTTTATTAATCCACATTAGAATATGGCCTGTGTCTTCAAGCAAATCCAGGTTAGAGTACTGCATCTTCACCTCAACTAATAAGTGCAGGGAAAAGTACAGATGTAGATAGAAATAACATCATAATATTTGTCCTTAAGAAAAGCCAAGCAAGTTTGGATTTAAACCAGAATTATTCATTCTGCCTTACATGACAGTAAGCAGATACTAATGTCTATTCCTACTCCCCATGAACTATAACTAAAGTCAAACATGACATTCAAGATTTCCAAAAGCATTCAATTCGGTACACAGAGGCTTCCTTACACTGAAAGTAATGAGTCTGATTCTGCAAGTTATCCTATTTAATTTTATATACACCTACAGAATCAAGTATGAAAAAATAATTTTAAAAAAGCCCACTATCAAAATGAGGGAGTATATCTGCTTTGCAAATGGTCCTGAGACAAGACTCAATCCCAAGAAGGAAGAGCTCCCCCACACCCCTAACAAACAGGGCAGGTGGGAGCCTGAGCTGTAAGACATAGTCCCATCTCCTCTGGTGCCCATACAACTTGTTGGGGTACATATCACAGTAACCCCTGGGCCTCCTTGATTAAAGGAGAGGTAACTACAATCTCCCTACCACAGCCATTGGGGCAACTACCAGTCCTGCTCAGAAAGCCCATATCCATTCCTCAGCCATGTGCAGCCCGGCCCTTACAATACCATCTCGAGCTGACAGGTCAGTTAGTTTTTCTTCCATAATAAATATCAAAGCCACAGCTGCAGCAAGTTGCACCCTCAGGCAGCAATCAGTTTTCAGTGTTAGCAGGATGCATTCATAGGCTGAATGGCAAGATTCCCTGTGAGAGCTCTTTCCAACCTAGTGCATCTGATGGCAGGGGGCAATGACAGATGATAGCAAGCGATCATCTGTCACTGCCCATGAGAGCTATACTCGCACACAAAATTATCACTGTTGCAATTCTTGCAAGCCAGCAGAAGGGGAAAAAAAAGAAAACAAAATGCTGAAGTGAACAGTATCCACTGATTGCTAATAACCCCCTTGACCCCTAAGTGGAGTCCTCTTGATGTTCACAGGTAATTCTATTCAGTCTGATCTCCATTCTGCTGAAACACCGAGGTTAAATTGAGTTTTGTCATTTCCCAGATGTTATTGAGTTTCAAAGCCTGGTACCCTCTCCTTACACACACCCCTCTTACGCAGAAACACATTACTGGTATATTCAAGCAAACTCCATGCATGTGAACGGTGTTTATGAAGAGATCGTTGCCTAGCCAGCGAAAGGAAAACTCTCCACCTTTGCACATAAACGCATATGTGAGAGAAAGGGGCTTTTATTCAGCAAGCCACAAGGCAATTCTTTTCTTGAATGACAGGAAGTTTGTGTCTTAAATTTACTAGACCTGCAACGGGGACAAAAGTAGCCTTTTCAGTTTGGGTCTTCAACTTGAAACGATGCTATTTTGTTTGGCATATGACTCTGCAGCTTATAACACGCTTGTTCCCATGTTCTCAGGCTAATTCTGTAAATCATCAACAGTATAATTAATGATATCAATATATGAACATTCAGACCACCCAACAATCCATATTCCAAACATAAAGCCAAGCCAATTAAACAACATATCTAATGATACTAGAGATATTATACTAATGGAACGGATTTACAATTTCTGAAACAGTCCATTAAGATTATGCGTGAAGTGCTTTTAATTCCCCTAGATCTTACTCTTTTGGTCATACCCATATAATTGGCATCTTTTTAGTCTCTGGGGAATTTACCGTCAACTTATAATGCCTTCATGATTCAGAGATTATCCTCATGTTGGTGTCATCATCATCATGTAGATTAAATTCAAATGTACAAAATTAATACACAGCTGAAAGAGCTCAGTTTCACTGATCTCAGCTATAGATGTTAAAGCTCCACGCTTCAAATCCCTCTTTTGAATCAGGCAGAGTGAGAGTGGGGTGTAAGTCTCTCTAGACCCTGAGGGATCTCATATTGGTCAGTCACTCTCTTATTTTATACAACAGGAAAACTGAAGTATGCTGTTCTCACTCCAGGAAAAAGTTCACAGAAGAAAGTCTAGTCGGAGTCACCAGCTGGATGCTTCATTTCCATCTCTTACTTTTTCTGTTCACCTCCCAACCCACTTTGGAAGCAGAAGGTGCGACCTGCCAGCCACCACCATGCTCTGCACTGTGCAGTCAAAGCTGAATGCCGGACTCGAGCCTGAGAATCCCAGGAGGCAAATACAACTCCAGGTGTTGGTTATCTGTGCTTCAGGGGCTGTAGTCTGAGGCCACACAAAATTCCAACGGTGATGTGAGCCAAGCATGTCTTAAGTCTTATGACACAGGACTGTTTTAGCAAGTTTGGACTCGTATTTCAAGTCTTGGAAATCCTCAGATGCCAACAATGTCTGAAAGTCATCTACAGAGCACCCTTTTGTGATACTACTGATACCAAAGAACTACTCCTTAGGCTCTGAGGCAGTTGCAGACTGGCACTTTTGACTTAATTCATTAAAATTACCACTTCTGTCTCTTACTGTCCTGATAAGGTAATACCATAGCAACAAATGAGAAGCTCCAAATTATACGCGTGACTCTGACAGGAAGTGCATAGTTCCTGTATATACAAACTTTGATCTACTGCATGATGGTCAACAGCATCTGTTACTCTAATATCCCCCGTTATTACAGCCATTTAGCTAAACAGATCATAAAAAGATTGTTCCATTAGCCACCTTCCTGGCATAAATCCAGGGAAGTTGCTGAGTGGCCATGACCAAGTACCAGCATAAATCCAAAGGATTTGGATGGATGGTAGTGGCTAAATGCCTGCATTCTTCAGTGGTAGGAGCCTTATGTTGTTATTTCCCGGCGCACATTTTTAGCTACAGTATTATACATGCATTTGAGCACTGTGAAGAAGGTGACACAAAGTGAAATGTCATATACAATTATGTTTGTAATTGCCAGTCCAACCATATGCAAGTCTCCTTCACATTTTAAACCTGCTCTGAAGGCAATCTGTGAAGAGCTGTTTTAACATAACATGGATGTATCAGAGTTGCGCGGCCCATGCACTATACAGCCCATCCAGAAACCGAAAAGAAATGGCAAAAGCCATCCTTCTGCACAGGCAAAATTTCTGCATGAGAAAACAGGACATGCCCAGGAAACTCAGATATGAATAGAGACAGAGCTGTGTACGCAGATCCTATCGGTTCTGCATGAAGCAGAATTTGAGGCAGGAGGAGCAGTGAGAGGAAGGAGGACACACATTTTTAGCCCGAACCCCAGTAAGTCCTGCATGAAATGCCGGGGGGTGGGGATGGTGGAAAGGCTTCACTCCGTGTTATGAAACATCTTCTGTTACTTCTCAACCCAGAGGAAAGGCATTTTCAAGGAATTAAGAGATCTTGTTTCAACAATCAGCTTTGCAACAGGACTTCTGAAGAGGCTAAGATACTTCCCCCCGCCACTGTAACTACAGAAGGGGAGCTAATTCTCCCCTTACACAAAGGCTATGAAGCCAGAACAATTTTTGTCCGTGAAATGTAGGAATGCTATGGAGATGAGTGCAAATACATCAGACATATTTCAGCCTGCCAAGTCACAATGGCTGACTTGACCTCCGGCTTTCTTTACCTTACCTATACCCCCTTCCTATGTACCCTTCTTGATTGCAGTAAAAATATTGATTGAAAGTTCAACATATATGAAAGAGGGACCTAAATCTGGATATGCAACACACTGATATGCAAAAGATACTGGTATGGGTTGTCAGTGACAAGATACATCTGCAGTCAGTACACTGAAAACCTTCTTCTGGCAGCAGAAAAGCAGTGCCACTTTTCAAACTGATTTTCCACATTTTAAAATATACCGTATGCAAGTCTAATGAGAGAAGCTTTTCACCTCAGCCATCTAGTATGCATGACATCATTATGCTCAAAGAGTACTACTGCAGCATCTCTGACAGGCTCTTCCTAGCAACTTTCACTGGCAATAGGTCTATAGGTTTCTGTCTTCCGGTATGTCTGCGAAAGGGTACAATGCAAAGCCAGACATTTATCTGAGATAATTTTAGACTATGACATTTACTGATAACATTCGACGTGAATAAGCCAACTTACTGTGCATACAAGTAGTTTACAACCAACTCAAAACCGCACACTGCAGAGAATGTACTTTCCACATACAGAAAGCACACTGTCTACTGAGTTCCTCTGAATACAATTTTGACAGGGCACCAAGACACATATTATTTAAAACACAATTGCTAAAGCATTTTTCTTCGCTGTCAAGTACCAGTTATTTATCAGCCACCTCACTGAATTATGGACCATTGTATTATTATAACTGATCACATTGCTTTCAAGGCAACGCTAGTAAAAAGCCACTGTGGATCCGCACCTAAGGACAATTCAACTTCAGGGGAAAAGCCTCGAGCTAGAGAACTGAAAGGCAAAGTTCCAGCTATCTTCAAATCCCGAGAGTATCATAGCAACCAGATATTTTCCTGGGGCAGGGGAAGTATATATGATATTTAATGATCCAGTCCTAGTCCTCTACTGTGGTATGCGACTGCTAGGAAGAGGATGACAACTGCAAAGACTCAGACTGCCCTTGAAACAGCACTGTTGCTGCTCAACACGCAGGATGCCAAGCTTCCCTTCAAGCATGTCTAGGAGCTTTTAATTACAGCATGGGCTAGTGATGAAGATCTGGTTATGGAAGACTGGCTGGCAGAAATACCTGGCAGATGACTTTAAGTTGCGCCACTGCAACATGGACTTCAGTGGCAAGGGAAAAAACAGCTCAGGAAGTCCTAAGTCTTACCTTCATTTAGAAGGATGTTCTTCACAAACAACATAGTCCTATGCTTATTTTACTATTTAGCAAGCAAATCTGGATTAAAAGCAGAAAAAACACCTCAATTTTATTTTATTTACTTCTTTATTTTTAGGGAAATTACAGAATAAAGCTGCCTTTTGTAAGATATCATATTGTTCTTAAAGTTCCCTTAAATACAGAGTATTTTTTATTTTTCCCAGTCTCAAAGTTGAAAGTGCCTAAGGTAAATTACATAAGTTTCTCTAATGGCACTCCCTGCATATTTTTTGACCATATTCCTTTCAGGCACTAGTATTCCACTTCATAGTACTTGTTATTAAATAAGGCCTTACGTCTAACTGTCCTGAGTAAACCCAGAGCAGCTAGAATAAAAGACAAAAAAACTTCCTTCAGAATTTTATTACTGTTTTAACAGGGGCTTCAGTGAGCGTCACTTAGTACCAGACAGCTGTACCCTGCTAATCAATATTTTTATTATTACTCTTGTTAAACAGCAGTTACTGCTGTTTATCAATCAGAGATAATCAGCTCTTTGGGTAGTAAACCACCTGTCCAAATTATCCATAGTCCTCTTAAGTGAGACATATTGTACAGGTAAATACGCTACGATTTACACAGTTTATTCAACATACTGCGACCAGCAAGACAGCATTCGCCTAGGTCAGTTGCGAGTTAGCATTCAATAAACAGTACTTGAAATAGCTAGCAGCACAGCTGTGCGATATCGGCTAACAACCCACAGACTTCTCCAATTTTGAGGCAGACTTTGTCATCTGGATGGTGTCTGCATAGGCTGCAGCCGCGGCAGCAGCAAAAGGCGCAGTAAAGCTCTGCAGGCACACTGTGACCGGCCTTGAAATCAGGGGTAGGTTCTGGTAATCCCCAGCCCCCAGACAGTACAAGAGCTCTTTGGGATGTGGCGCAGGGGTAGAATTTCACTTTTCATGTACAACTGCAGCCTTGAAATAGCAATGTTATGTATACTCCCCCAGACAAAATTGTTATTGGGCTAATTGGACAGCCGAGTGTTTAACATGCCCTGGAGATTCAGGATCTAAATATGTTCCTCAACCACTAACAGTTCTCTTGTACAATAGTACGTCTTGTTCCTCTCACACGATGCAGAGTGCGTCTTGAATAAAGGCATGTGCCAGTCTTAAAAGCAGGCTCAATCTCCACACTAAAAATTCAGGTACTGGAAGTTACTTTTCCTGGGATATGAATGAAGACAGAAACCTAAACCTGTATGTCACAGTCCCTACTCTTTCCCCTCAGCGTGAGTGCATGAGGAACAACCGAACATCAGTAGAGCTACAATGTCATAAACTAGGTATCAGAGATGAGAACATACACCCATTACTGTTTTTTGTTCATCAGTGAAGGATGGACAATGACATCAAGAAGTCACTTCTTGAAAGTCACTTTCACTGGAAAACTTGCCTATGTGGAAAGATTAATTAGAAGAAGTAATAAAGATGAATACTCATTTCCTGTCTAGTGAAGAGCCTTAACTCTGAAAAGGCAAAAAAGGAGGTTTGCCTACTGACAGCACACACGTGTGCACACGTACACAAAACACAACCAGGGGAAGGCACAGCCACTTCAGACAGTCTCCCCTCTCTTGGGGGTTTGACGTCCTCCAGAGCTAGTTCAGAATTTTAGTAGCAAAACCACTGCCTGTGGAGGAGATACAGTAGCACAAAACATCAGGAAAATCGAAAACCAGGTTGTAGACAAGAGACTGTACACTACCACTGGCAGAGGCTGCCTGAAGATTTTACAGACCTTCTAAATCCAACAGAATATTTGGAGGAGACTGGCAATATAGACAACATCCGTGTAGTTAGAAACGCTCAAAAATAATAGCCACACAGACACACACAGTGAACCTAAAACTCCTAAGATTTGTACCATGAGGTTGTTTCTGTGTCTTCCCAGTACTGGGATATATAATGCAAGTTGTTAAAGCAAAGAAGACGGGACTGAAAGACGATTCTCTAGCAGAGGATCCTACAGAGTGTCTTCTGTCCTTACACACTAACCCCAAATCAAAAAGGAAGGCAGCATTGTACAATGCAGTACATTGTTATCACTGTACATACAGGCCAAGGGCTTTATCATTTCTGCTCTGTGTGATGCCAACTGCAAGTGTGCAGAGCTGCTGTAAAATACCACGACTGTAGGAGCAAGCAAAAGGCAGGAGAGGGAAGCATGGGCAAGTCCACATTTTAATGGTAAAAAGCCTTAAATCAAGTAAGGCAAGTATTAGTGCAAAACTGACATTGCCAGTTACTTGTGTTTCAGGAACTTTTTTCAAACTCCTTAAAAAAAAAAAAAAAAAAGAACCAAAACTTCCAAACACATTTATCGCATAACACTGACTACTAGTGGAGTGCATACAGAGACAGAATAGATGTTATTTAAAGATCATTTTCATTGCACTATCTCTTAAAAGAGGGGTTTTTTAAACAACCAACCAACCAACCACAAAAAAACCCCACCACCACACACAAAAACTGAAAGCATAATGGGGAGAGGAAACAGCTAGGATATGAAGCATTAGAGAGAAGCATCCGAACTGGCAGAGCTTCAGCAGAGAAGGCAATCTGACAGGCACGCCGAGAGATCAATTATCCTCCCAGCGATCAGGAAAGCTGATGTCCTAGAAGCCAGTTTTTGAACCGTGCTAATAATAGGTCAGTGAGCAAAGCTGATGCTGCATATTCAACCAAATCTATATACAAGCTTCGGGCACGAACACAAGAGACTTTTTTAATTAAGGAGGAGGAAAGAGACTGAAGGCTAGCTTATTACACACCATTGTCTCCATTTACCGCAAGCCCTCCTCAGCTAGAAGACATTAACATCTCTAACACCAAGGCACACATACTGCAGTGGGTTTGAACCACACCGTACCAGGCGCTAATTAGGCAGTTACAGGACGTCCCTGCTGCAGCCCTACTCACAGAGGGCTTCTCAAATAGATGACGTCCAGGCAGAAGGGGAAACAGGCACAGGGGCACAGAGCAGCCTGGTGCTGAGTTATGGCAAATCACAACCAAGAACAGGCAAGTACCCAGGTCTCCTGACTCCCAGCTGTTTCCTAAAAGCATACATTGCTATTAGTTAAGGCCAAGTATATACACTGAAACATTAAATGACTTTATGACCTGTTGAGATGTGAATGGTAAGAAAATTCCTATTTAAGTCACATAGCACTTGAAAGCTTGACAGGCATCCATTAAAGAAGTCATTGTAGTGTATGCTAGTCGACTTGGCCACAAATTTTCTTCACGGAAATATTTAAGCTGAAAATTGTAACAAAAAAACAGTTTCCAGCAGCCAGATCACACAGGTCTCCTGCACAAAAACTCATGTTTCCAATTTTTTTTTTATAACATTTAACATTTACTGTTATCTACAGCCAAAGCTTACCAAGTCTCAGCCCATCTAAACAAAAGACAACCTATAATCTCATCTTTGTAAGAAAGTCACAACCCACTTTCAGTTAGAAAGCAAGGATAATATTCTTGCATAACACAAAATATCTCAGGACTGTTCTCAGTACCTGAGAGTTCAACAGTACCTAAATGTGAATGACTCCATGGTCATCTTCCCTTTTCGAAGTTCTTTGGCTTCCTCATTTCAGAAACTGGACCTATGTTGTGGATTAAACCCAAAATTCATTTTCTGTTCCTGCCTCCCTCACAACAATAAGGGACATATTTAGTAGTGGGAAATGCTTATTAGAGATCTTCTGTGTTTGATGTAGTACCATTTCCCTAATGGGCCTTGAACAATTTCCATGTTTTGAAAGCAGAGAGATTTCCTTTTGAAAATGAAATCAGCAGTCTGATGGGAAGTTGACCTCCATGAAATATTTCCTTCCATTTTCACTATGTGTAGCAATCCCCTACCACTTTCCTCATCTTCTTTTATTCCTCTCACATGCTGATTTTTAAGCGGTTGTGAAAAAACATGAGCTGCAACTTCCAGGTGACCATCAACTGTTACTAGGCTGACTCCCCTACTGCTTTAACTGTTGAGCTAGAAATTCTCCCCACTTCAAAATACAACAGGCTCTTCTACCTTCAAATGATCTCTGTAGCATAAGCCAGCAAGGAGGCAGTGTTCTTCATTGACAAAGGCACCGGCACAGTTTCCAGCATGGACCCATCAGTATGGGTGTTAGCTCATGTACTGTTACTTATTTCTGAACTCCTAGGTACTGCCTGCAGAGCTACCAGTGGGGAGTTATTTCTATATTAAAGAGAGAGCAAATCACGCAGGTGAACTTTCCAGGATTACCACTTGGGTTGCTATCAGAGCTCGCAGCTCAACCTTTGAATATTTTACACTCAGCTGCTTCAAGCCAGTGTCGGGACGCCCAAGCTGAGAACTGTTACAGATTAGTTAGCTTCTCTACTTTTGACAAGTTGACTTCTATGCTGTGTATCACATAACTGCATCTTGTCTGGAGAAAGAACTCACCTTCAGGATTTCACTTGCGATTTCACACTCAGCCTAATGGTTACAACAGTCCCCTAGCAAGCAGCTGCATCCTTGAAGAGATTCTCTTCCATATTCCATTAAAAATGCGACAGACACACAGCTTTGGATGTCAGTATTTATGGGTCATTTTCTTATCCAAAAATTTGCATTTGCATTCCAGCAATGACATCCCTGATCTCAAGCTTCTAATGCCACTATGGCAGCTCCTAACATTACACCTCAAATTCATGAACCAAGACAACTGCAAAACCTAGGCAAAGGCCCAGATTATTTGCTGTGCCACCAGTGTTATTTTACTAGCTGCTTCAGGTTCACTCCCAATTTCCAGTGTCATTGAGAAGCAAAACTTCATGTCCCCACAGCTCCTTGTCCGAGTGGAGTCTTCATCCAGGTTTCTGTTGAAAACTACTCTGTGCCACCTCTTCCAGCATGTGACTGACTTGTTTTGAAAAAAAAAAATTCCAACCCAACTCCATCTAATTGTGCCAAAAGACTAGCATCACCTCCTCAGGACCTTGTCTACCTTCAAGAGCCTGAAAGCCCTCACTCCTTAAATTTCCAGCTGAAATATAGTGAGTGACCTCTGCCCTCAAAAATCAGAGGTGATCCACCCGTAGCTTCCTGCTCAGTTCACACACGCAGTAATGGATACAGGAATAGTGCCACATGGAGCAAGTCTTGAGCAATGTCATTCATGGAATGAATTTAACTTCCCCTTCAACTGAAAAGGATTATAATCTGATATCACGAGGGTCCTTCTGATAAGAAACTTTCCTAGCTTTGGTATTATTTCCATTCATGCCAGTGTGACACCAGAGAATGTGTGTATATAAATTATACATAATGTTTTACAGAAGTCCATGAAGAAGCACCACAAGTACTAGAGCACTGTGAACACAAGTCATCTAATACAGAATTCGCTACTAATAAACCAAAAAACTCCACTCCATAAAGACCTAAATATACAAGTCTTTTTCAGTGCCTGGTAGAATGCCAGTGTGGTACATGGATCTAAGTCGTTCTGACTCCTGTGTTTTGCAGCTAAAGCAAAGGCAAATCTATTCGTATGACAAATCGTGTGATAGAGGCCCATGTATCCAATATTCATTATCAAACAGTATTAATAATAAGAGAAGTTGACTGCTGAAATGCTAGAGATGCTAAAAGAATGAGGAGAAGGGTGAGTTTTTTCATTGTACACGTCAAACTAATCCCTTATGTGGACAGACATGCACCATCTTTTCTCATTCAATTAATGATATCTATAATCTCAGTTCTTCAAAGTGTCTAGTTATTTAGCTTCTTTTTTCCTTTTACGTGCCAGAAAGAGAAGTGTGAATACATGTTTAATGATGCACTTCTTGGATGTTCTCAGCAATGAGATGCATCACTGACTAACCTTGCTCTTGAATAAATTAAGCCAAACAGTTGGGGTTTGGAGCAGGTATTTTTAAACGTAGTAGTATTAAATATTACATTATTCTCATTAAATTATTAGGTATATTTTAAATATTGATTTATTAACTTCAGCCTCCATTGTATGCTTGTCAAATGTACTGTAAAACATATAAAGCTGTAATGAAAAGATCTTTGACCCACAGGGCAATACAAATATTGACCCAATTGTTTTAAAGCCCCAATTCAAAACAGCCACAAAAGAACTCTCTTAAACAAGACAGCCAAAATCCCCAGCAGCTGGAAAAAGGCCACCTCTTCTTTCATTTGGATGAGGGCAATGGGATTGCCACAGAATTTACAAACACGCTGAAGCCAAGCCTAATCCTACAGAATCCTATCTACTGCAGGCACAGCCCTCGGGCTCCACTTCACACATTCACTCTGCAATCTGTGTTAGGTTTTCAGGCCCAAAGAAACCCATGATCCCCCCAGGACACAAGAGGGGAAAGCACCTTCCAGGTCAGAAAAATCCTCTCCTCTTTTATCATAAGGAACCACTTCATGCAGTCTCATGAAATGAGAAAGCTCCAGCTCATGGTACAGTATTTTTGCTACAGGCTCTTGTAGCAAGCTTATATTCTGTGGCTGAGCTACAGCATATTAGTACCAGTTCTGTCAGCGATGTTCACACATAAAAACAGGCCTATCCCTGTAAGAGAAGAAACTACGCTTGCTCCTTCCCCTGAAAATTACAAAATTGTTATTACTAAAAAGCTGTACAGATTGAGTCTCTATGCCTTTAGATATCCTCAGCCAGTCAGTCTGAGTAAGCCAGAGCTGGGGGAAATACTTGGCTGTAGGTACTTCTGTACCGCTGTGGTCTCATCACCCCACCTTCTCTCAAATACACATAAAAGCTTCAACTATGAATTGTGCAAGCTAGCCTCTGAAGCAGACTCCTTCCTGACAAACCATTTGGTTGGGCTGTGTTACTGCTCTAAGCGCAACTGGCAGAGGAGGGAAGCTTCAGTCACACGTCCCCTCCTATGGAGTAAGTATCATCTCAGCACTTGCAGTAGTTTCTCAACACAAATTTCCTTTGGACAAATGGGATCATCATCTGTTTACAATAGCATTTCTGCAGAAAGCTTTACAAATCACTGTTGACCCCCCAGGACAGGATACTTGAGTTTAGTTTCATGACATAGACTGTTAGCTGATCTCTTTTTATGGTGCTGTGGATAAGACTGGGTCTGCATCCTCTAATGTTTTCGGCATGCTGCCATGTCAGTGTGGTAACCTAGCTTTAAAAATAAAGAGGAATAAATCAGTACGTGCTAGTGAGATGAAGAGGACAGCATATTATACCATCCTCAGACTTCTAAAAACCTAAATGGCTCCACTGTAAAACCAATTAGTTGCTTTCTTCCTTTTACTCCTTTTCCTGGGCAGTATCAGAACTGCACTGAGTCAATGGCTAAGTGTCTTCTCCTAACATCCATTTGATTGTGTAACATAACTTCCAGCTAAAGGATGCAAGAATAATAATGCACAAACTGTCTGACAATACATATTTCTTCTCCTACTCTGCCTATGCATCCAGTGATATATTTATTCATAGACAGAAATCACAGTCTTTCTCTGGCTTTGCTTTGCTAGCTAGGCCAAACACACCAAACACTTCCACCCTCTTCTCATCTCCTGAGAAATGCTTTTTCTTATCACTCCTTTTTATTCTAGTACACCTTCTCTTCACCTGGTCACGTTTTATCTTTCTTCAACACTCATGACCGGAATAAACGAATGAAAGAAATGGCATTCCTTTTTTTAAAAAAAAAGTAGCGAGGAATTGAGATATGTTTTAGTCAGGTCATAAAAATACGGCAATGCAATGAATATTGTCTGGTTTTGCTATAGTTAAGAAGCATTACAGAAACAATAAGATATAACAGACGCTAGCTTGTCACATTAATTAATTTTTCTTTTCTAAAACCCATGTTGAGAATCATTCAAGTAATGAAATCAGCCAGCACTCTCCATACAGATGAAGCAAATATTCCAGAACCTTCAGCAACAAAAAAAATTTCATATTGAAAAATACAATTAAAATCAGAAAGCTGTCCTGCCATCTGTTTAAAACAAAGAGTTTTAAATTTCCTTGTTGTTACCAGAAAATAGCAAAATGCTATGTATGACTTTATTTTGGAGGATTACCTTTACTCATGACAGTAAAATATACTTAAATATGCAAATACACAGTAAGCGTGTCAAACTGCAGGTTACCACATTATTATTACCAAATTGTAAGATCAGAGCTTAAATGAACTTAACTGACCTTCACTGCAGGTACAACCATACTAGGATGGGCAGCAAAGTTGAACCTAGCCCATAAAAATCAAAGAGAAATGGCCCGTGATCAGAAGAACCCGTATGCATTTTCATCCTAGGCTACTGTTCACTCTGCTGGTAAAGTCATTCAAACAGAGAAGTTTGATCAACCACGTTTTAATATGGCTCTTGTTAATGTCCAAAAGCAGTCGTGCTGGACCTGGGTACCTGGCACAACACACTGGAGCCAGCCCAAACATAAATGGCGAAATCACACATTCATGAAGAAACGAGCAAGGCACATGGATACTTATTTTGCATTGAAGGAGTCTTGAGCAATTAGTTTAGTGTTTGCCTGGCCTGTAAGTTATCAGATGTCCACTCTGCTGCAAAGCAGGCTTCTGGGGGCTCTTTGTCTCTTCAGCCTGCCTTCTTTCCAAGTTCTGTTCCTACATTTAGAAATAAATGCCTAGAGGATGGTTCCACTAAGCCTGGCTGCCAGTGATATCTCATACCACAAGAATGGCCATCCTTACAGTCTTTCACATGTGGCGGAACATACGTGGCACGGATCTGAAACTACAGACCCAGGATGATTTATTAGGAGCATATGGCTCCTGCAAGCGTGAAATTTGCCACTAACTTATCAGAAAGCTACAGGGGGCAGCAAGTGAAGAGTCCAGACTGGTCACATATATAAAACTTCTTGATAAGAATGACTTTATTGGCAGCCTTTTTGATCCATCATCTGTTCGACTCCAGCATTATCCAGACTCAGCCATTGGGCTGCAAACACTGGGAGGATTGCTGGTTCATGGAGAACTACAAGATGGGGTCAGTGACACTGATGGAGGGCTGCACTGAACATGCATCCTTACCAGGAACTTCGAGCTCTGACTGCACGAAGAACAATCTAAAAGACTGTCCAGATACACTGCTAGACACCAGACACTGCATATTATTTTCCTTTCTCTGCAACAGAGAAGAAGCAGAAAAGGAAGGGAACAAGAAAACAATGCAAGAAGCAACTCAACCAGCCAACAAGTTAGAGAAAGCTGCAGAGCTACAATCACCAGTTCCCTAAGCTAAATAAAAATTTAACACAGCGGGAGCCGCTTTTTTTGTTTTCTCCCCGCCCCACCCCCGTCCAGTGACTCATGTAATTTTTGTATAACTTTACTGATAAGGCAACAGCAACCAAAGGAGCCAGATTACTAATTTAAAAGCCATACCATTACCCAGGCAGTAATTTATTGCTTTGCACAGTGTCTGGCAAACAGGACAGTCAAATGGCTAGAAAGATGACTGCTACTCATGCCTTGTCTCCATAACCATTTGTACTCAGCTCCCAGGAAAATGTGTCTGACCAAGGATGCTGGCAGGCAGGCTTCTCACAATTCATCACTTTGTTCAGCAAGGCCTGTCCTTCCATACTCAGAAAATAACAGGCCCTGGTTATGACAAAAGCCATTGCTTAAAAAATAATAACTAGGGGAAAAAAGAGAAAGCAATCACACAGAGGGTATATTGTCCTGATATTATTTCTTCACATAGTTCCACTGTCATCACAGGATCACTTTACACAAAGAGAAGGAAATGAAGAGAATTTCCTATATAACCTCCTTTTTCAATATATTTGTAATTTCACAATAAGCATGAACCCAACCATTCTCTGCAAAAGCAGAAAGTGGCATTTCCTTCCTGGTCCTGGCACTATCAGCACCCCAATAGAAATATATTTACTTTCTTTAAATAGACACTGCTAGGATGGGGTTTAGAAACAAGCTTCATGTAGTTGTCATGAATTATTAACCAGAAAAAAATGCCTCTTGTTGCCCTTTACAGAGGCTTGATTTGCAAGTTTAAAAATCAAACTGACACCTACGTCTCTTGTACAAATATCCAACCTTTTAAAAAATGCTCTGGGCATTATAAATACAGTTTTTCATGGACATGAGAACAACAATTCTATAAATAGCTATTCTTCACAGAATTGCTTCAAGACATTGTTTTTACAGACAACAGTAGGAAGCTGAAGGTGGTCTTAGTGCCAAACAAATTAAAAGTGAAATAAACTCTCCCATCAACTCTGGGTTTCCATTTATTATTACAAAGTTTGCTGTTATTTTTCGGCTTATACAATTAGTTTATGCAAGGGAAGGAACAAAACAGAAGACTGCACTGTGTTCTGGCATAGCTACTGGATTGGTGTAAATCAGTCATATCCTTCAGCTTCTGAGAATATTCACTTTGCTTCTTTGGGCAGTAATTCAACAACTCTGGACTGTCAACAGATGAACCTGCTATTAACAATCACCACCTTGTACAAGCACAAGCAAAGACAAGATTTTTATTATAACTCCATGATACGATTTCCAAATACACTGACTCAAAACTGTGCTCCATCTCCTCTAAAAAGCAAACATAGGAAGATAAATATGATCTAATGTAATAGCAAATTGCCCGTACAGTTTGCACATTTAATGGTTGCTACCTCCTCAAGCAATTTTTGCACTGGTATCTAAACATAAAATCAACAGGAACTCCTGAAAAACAGCTATGCAACTGGTAAACCAGGTTTCCATAGCCAGAATACTACAAGTACGTATTTACTCATTTTGGCATATACTCCAACACAAGGCCAAAGCTCAAGCACTACCAAGTTCTAATGCCACTTTCAACAGGGAACCGGTACAAGCACTTACTTCGTCAGTACTTGAAAATTCATCTATAAAAAAAGGACGAACTCATTCAGTTCCTAGTTTTGATACAGTATTTTGCTATAACAATGGCAACAATAATTTTCTACTATATGTCCGATATGGAATATGAAACAAGCTGCATCCAATTGCTCTGGGTACTGATACTCTTTCACCCCAGCACAGCTCCACAGTCTCCAACAGCTGGAAACAGGACAGTGCTGATTTCAAGGGGTGACATGGATGTGAAACTGGAGTAATGCAGCGATGAATCAGGCCATGAGCTTTCCCAACAGCTCCCCAGCCATAATAGTGATCTAAGCATACCAGAATGTTTTTAAAAGAAAGTAAGTGTCCAGCAAGGATTAGTAAGAACTTAGTGACGTGGCCCACCAGGCATGGCCAGGGAGCACATGGCAGTTCAGGAGGAAGAATTCAAAGGGAGCTCTGGCCTCTGGGAATTCTGAATCTGCCATGCACCACAGCCAAAATCCTCAGTGTACGGAAGGCAAGACAGAGAAACCACAAGCCAACTATGAACCACAACAGCATCCCAAATGGATCCTTGCCTGTAAACCAGGACAATTATACACCTCACTGGCCATCAGATCATTAACATGGCTGGAAGTTACCAAGTCTTCCATTCATCTTTCCAGGTTTTGTGCACCAGGGATGAGCCACAGGCCTGTTGTATTTGCTCCCCAGAAGAGCAGGGGAACATCTGCTGATGTAATGCTTGTCTGCTGTACCAGGACTGGCATGCAAAGCCTCCCGATTCCCGCCCGTCACACACCACAGAAAACAGGAAGAACAGTTCTGGAGCAGAAACCTTTTCTCTTACCTTATTTTGATCTGTCCAGTAAAAGAAAAATCCCTGCGGATCTGTTCTGAGAATAATTGGAGTCACAACAGTGGAGTCCTGGAAGAAAAAAAGGACAAACAAAACACCCATGTCAGCACACAGAACACATAATTATGCAGTAGCTGCTTTGCTACCCATATTAATGAATTGCGACATCTAGAAATTACCCCGAAGGTATCACTAGCAAGATGTCACTAAAAGAATTTAGTATTACCTGCCTAATCTCCGTTTTTCTGACATAACGTATTTCCATTACTGAGAAGATAGCACTAAATAACTCCAGACTTGTCAACACATGGAGTTACTCCAGAAAAGCTGGAAGGAGATGAAGTAAAACAGAAGTAACACACTGTCGAACTAGAGCCCACATAGTAAAGCACTATAGTTCTCAGAAGTCCGCTGCCCACCTTGATCTAAATTAACCTTCAGATACAGACAAGAGCTATATGCCTATAAGCTTTACTTTAACATACAAAGACTGGATTTGCCTAGAAAACCTGGAATAATATCCACTACATTAAGACTTTTGTCAATTACTTTCCATTAGTATTCTACTTTTTCTACAATCCAACCATGAAGATTTTAGTAATGGAAGTATATACGTTCCACCCCACCTCCAAATCTGTTGAAAACCTGTCTACTCTGGTAACATTCATAGCCCAGGTCATTTAAAACCGAGCACATTTGTAAGTACTATAAGTAAGGCAGCCTGGTTTCCTACATATTCATGTATTCTGACTGACAGCATGTACCTGACTCGGGAGATACAAGCTCTAACCGAAGCCTTTCCCGCAGGTGGGCGTTTATTACATCTCTCACCCATCGTGATTCCCTGGTGCCTAACAATAATTGACATCAGTGCAGCCTGGTCCTAATAGGGTTCCTCCTCTCCTTCCTCCACCATTTTTCATGACATCTGTAAAAATGCTGTTGTCTTGAGACCTCTACCTGTTTGCCAAACTCAATTTAAAAGTTATGGAGGGAGCACAGAAAGGAGAAGGATGACAGGCAGCCAGAAAAATCGCTTAAGCCTTATCTCCACAGGAAACCAGGCTAAACACACAATTCCTCCTCAAAAAGGATGTATATTTCTGTTAAAGTGTTACAGGTATATTACAGCTTTAGCATTCACCTATTTCCAAAGCAGCAATATGTGAAATCAGTCTATATTCCTTTCAGGAAAAAAATGGGCTCTAATGGGTTCAAATTTAAATCGAGTATATTTAACTGTGTTTTTTCTAAGTGCAAATAAAGTTGATGGAAGTAACATTATCATAAATAAATAAAAACTAACTTATGCAAGTACCATTTCCAAGGCAAGAAGATAACACTTGTCTATATTATGCCACCAGTACAGTCCTCTGTGACAGAGAACCGAACTCCCAGCAACGGGCATTTGTGAAAACAGGGAAGTTTAATTATTCCCAGTTTACACGGAAGTTGAATTATTCCCAGATAACACTTGTCTATATTGTGCCACCAGTACAGTCCTCTGTGACAGAGTACGGAACTCCCAGCAACCAGCATTTGTGAAACAGGGAAGTTTAATTATTCCCAGTTTACAGCTGGAAAAAACGAGACCTGAAGAAGCTAAGTGACAGGCCCAGCACCAGTCAGAAGCCTGCAGGGGAGCAAGTGGAACAATAAAATGGAGTCAAGCATGAAGCACAAGAGAAATACAAATAGAAGAGCAAGTTCTACACTAAGAAGAAATACAAGATCAAACCCTTAATTGAGCGTAAAAGTCCTCTTTATAACCGGAAGATCCAGGCTGTGGATTAACTGTGCCACAGGTACACTGACACTCAAATGGGTGCCACGTGAGGTTTTGGAGGCTGGGAACAAGTGCAGCTGTACCAGCGCTAGGCAATGCTACTGGAATGTCCCAGCTGGGATCAGAGCTAGTCCATAAAGTGCCACTGACCCTTCTTTTCCTCATTACAAGAGAACAGCATTCTATGCACTTCCCCTAAAAGAATGGTCATACAGAATTTGTACCATCTTTTTTTTTTTCCTGTTTCTCCATAGTTCCTAGTTACCTTGTATACCTGAGAGTTGGGTACTGTTTCAGTGCAACAGGCAAATTTATTTTTTAAAAAAAGCCAAGTCCTGAAGAGATGTTGACTAGTTGTCTATATCCACAAGTTTCTCCAAGAGTTCTCAAACCTCTGCCTTTCAAAACGAGAAAAAACCCTGCTCTGAACATATAACTCTCCTTTTTTAGCTTATTTCACTATGTCCCATGCAGCCTGTGTGTACATATGTAAAATGAGGAAAGAAAAAGACTAAGTGTCCTTCTGCCTTCGGATGAGACATACACAACTTCAGCGGGGGAAGAGAAGGAAGCAATGGGAAACAGGCATGAAGGGATTATGTCTAGGATTAATCAATTTTGCTCGTTAATCATTTCAAATCAGTTGCTTCAACCCAAAAGCTGTTTGGATTTGTCTGTGCTGAGGATATACATCTGTCAAAGTAATACTTCTGTAGATGTGGGTTGTAAAATGTTGACTATAATCAGACTCAAAAAAAGTGGAGGATGAGGGGAAGGAGCCTTCAATATCTATTAGGTGACATAAAGGAAACCTCATCACGACAGGGAAAACGTGTGCTCCAAGAAGTTGTTTGTTTGTTTGTTTGTTTTTAAAACAAAAAAAGGCAGTTGTGCATTATGCCTCTTTTCTAAATTAAGTACACTACTCTGACATTAACCATAGCACAATTAACGTGCTGACGAACACGAGAACCCCACGCTGTCACGCTGTATACAAACACAGGATCTGAGAATAACTTTGGACATGTAACTGTGTAACATGTGTCTTAGGAACTCTTCCACACAGTTAACAGCAGCAATAAGAGTCATGTGCACAACGATTTATAAGAGTTATAGTTAGCTTGTAGAATATATAAGTCCATGCCAGCAACAGCCACACTCCTTAGTTCTAGGTGTAGAGGAATGGAAATAAACTTCTCTAGTCAGCTCTGCAAGTCCTGCTCCCCACTCCGCATTAACGCGGAGTCCTTTGTCACATGGAACAGCTCTGTTGCTTTTACACTGCTCTGCAATCAGGGCTTGCAAAGGCAGGCAACAATGAAAACCATACATGAAAAACCCTTTATACACTATACATTCAAGAAGAAGAGTGGTTCAAGGCTCTGAAATAGAAATTTGTTTCAAATTACAATTGTCTGGTACATCTATTTACAAAAACTATCATACTATATGGGAAAAATTGTGGTTTATTACCCAGCAGACACATCTGCTGTCATTCATGAGAGTATCCTGAAGCTCATTAATTCCTCACCCAAAGAGCTGACCTATCAACTCCCTTGAACAGATTTAGCAACAATACACAATTCTGAAGAAGAGGGTAATAGACAGGACACCACAGATAAAGGGAAAAAAAAAAAAAACCCAAACAAAACTTGAAGGACAAACAAGTACGGAGCGTTCATTTCTTCCGTAACCCACTCAGATCCAGAATGTGAGAATAAAACAGAGGGGGGGAGGAAAAGGTCAGTGTTGTGCATCTCTAAAGCTGACGGGTTTGGAAATTAACATGTCTAGGTGTCTAGTAGGGGCATAGCCCTTACAATCCTCTGGGTGTCAACAAAACAAGCAGCCCTTTGGGTAGGAGCCCCAGATTCTTGGGACACTTCTAAGTATCTAAAAAAAGAAGCAGGAGGAGGTAAACAAGGCAAAAATCAGATGTGACCAGAAAGGGGAGAGGAAGAACAGAAAGGCAGTGTGTCCCGGTCAATGATGCAAATGGTTGTGGCTTTTTAAATGCCACCCGTGGGTCCTTGTGCCAAGCAGCGGCTTGGTTTCTGACAGATTGCTATTGCAAATTCCTTGAATAGAAAGACTTGGAGTGGCCCTAACCTGGCAGTCCCAGTGTGCTGCATACCACACCAGTCTAAGCTTAAGTGAATAATTTTTTAAAAGGGCTTTTAATTTCACCTTTAAAAGCCCCCCACCTTTTTATTTGATGACTTAGGGCCAATTCTCTACTTTCCTCCAATTTCCCAGCCTCAAATGAGTAATGTGGTTGTTCTATACTTATTCCATTAAGTTGCCTCCTAATTGGCTGTACAACCTCAGACCCTGCATTAGCAAATTCTTTATTTTCTACTTTTAAACAAAAAGGTTTCAAATTTATGCCCACAAAGTGCCACAGAGAACATTGGGATCCTTACCAACCAGGCACAGCAGAACACGGGCATAGAAGATCAATGGACAAAACGATATTTAAGTGGCTGCCAGGTAACCGTTTCAAGGTCTGATTTTAAGTGTGGGTCCCCTAGACTACATCTAACACCAGTGAGCAAAAAGTGCCACCTCCATCTTAATATTACTGACCAATAAAGAGTATCATACAAAGCCAAACAGTGAAGTCGGTGGAAGCCTTGGTTTAGTTCCTTTCTAACTATACGTCCATGTTTCCTACTCCTCAGAGCACCCCCACGACCAGGCTGTTCATCCAGCCACGAGGGACGGAGCCTTCTACCCTGCTCCTCAACCGTCTCACTGGTAAGACCTGAAGAGACACGAGGCAAGAATAAGGCTATGTAAGGGTGCACCGCTCTGCTGCCTATGTCCCGGGCTTTGGCCCTTGCTCCCAGAACTCTCTGTACTTTATTCAGTATGTGTTAAGGCAAGGGTGTAACACTGTTGCCGCTGTGTGTTACGCCAAGCACAGTTCAGTGTTAACGTGATCAGAGGACGTCACAGGCTGCGGCTAGTGTGCCTGCGACACAAGTATCAGGTCAATCGTGCCATAGGTGAAAAGCTCCTAATTGATCTTAAAAGTACCTACAGGGGAATGCAAGACCATGAGACCATGAGTCAGATGAGTATGTGTTTTAATAAGTCACGTATAGATAATGATGATGTTTCTTAGAAACAGTTGCAGTCAAAATTCACATGAACAGATTTTAAAAAGAAAAGCAGACCAGCCTTTATCTTCAGCTCTTAAAACAGATGGGGCTCACTGCACTGCCTTATTAAGCCAGACTGTTGTTTCCTGGTTTTGCCTTGGATTTTTCGAGACATCCAACATCCCCAAATATAACCTGAAAACTTTTACACACATCATTATTTTGTTCGCTTGAACCTTCTCCTGGAAAATTTTTGCCAAACTGCTTCCCAACACCAAGCTAAGAAATACAGATTGTTTCTGGCAGAGGCAAAATATTCTGCAACTTTTCTTTCACTTTGGCAACAGGGCTTGAACTCTGGTTGAGCAAAGGCATAAGGCTGTGGGAAAGGTGTGGGGAGAGTCCCTGCAAAAAGTTTTCTTGCCACCCCACAGGCCAGGGGGATTACAGGCTTGGGCAAGTGGAGAAGGAGCAAAGGAGAAGGGATAGCAAAACCACAGTTTACACATGGTCAGCAGATATATTAGCTGTTAAATTCCATAATACACCGGGTGTACTCAGACTGGAACTAAGCAGGATTACCCAAACAATTAGTATGAATTTCTTTAGACTGAGAGCTGAATGATGAGCGGGAGGGAGAGAGTACCCATCCCCCGGTTTTGCAATGCACCACCGAAATAATTCGGAAGGGTAAAGATGCCCTCTTTTACAGAGGGCAGAACCACCAAATCTGCCATGCAAAGGAACAGAATGCAAAAAGAAAATGTTGGAGAAGGTGAAACGAGTGCTGGAGGTTGGAAGCAGGACAAGAAATCAAAACTGGAGTTCAGTTTACAGGACCTGTAAACTGAAATCCCACTTGTTCAAATAGGAACATGCAGGAAAATATTCTTCGGTATTAAAGTCATTAAACCCTGGAGAAACTTTAGTGATGGCACCACACAACAGAAGTCATCATTCTGCTAATTAAAGACTACCTTCCTGCAAGTTTCAAAGAGCTACCTTGAACGGGATTTGTTTCTCAGAAGCAGACTACCCTGTCGTGTTTCTCAGGATGTCCATACTCTTGGGCTAATTATAGCCTTACCTTATGTAGTCTTGATTTGGCTGCATGAGTCCTTATTTGTTGTAGATGTTGCAAAGTATGCAGTCAAGAAAGAAGGAATAAAGGGAGAAATTTATAGCTAAGGTAGCCAAATGCCAATCAGGAAGATTTTATCTCTGCCGGAGAGTTCTTATGTGATGCTGAGCAAATCATTTAAACCAGTCTTCTCATGGGCGTAAATGCTGTATTCTGATTTTGAGGGAATACTGGAACTGTATTTCCACGTTTCATTTTCTAATTTTTAGAGATGCTGAGCCCAAATTCATCTGAAGTCACCGGGGAGTCGTTCTGAACATCTGACTGTATGGTGCTATGCAGTCTGAAAATTAGGTCCAAGGTATCTAATCACAGATTAAAAATTATTAAGTTTTTTATGTTGGTCTCTTTTTTTGGACCTACAGCAGTACAATTGGGAACACATTTTGTCATCTAATGGGTCTTGTGAAAATAAATTAAAAGTGTTTATGAAGCATTTCCTTCGTAATAGATAAAAGACTCCGTAACGATTAAAGTTAACTCTCTATTTCATCACAGCCTTTGTTCTTACAAAAAAAAAAAAAAAAAAAAAAAAGATCTTGAGCACTCAAACGTTAAAGTGAAGAAAGCATACAGTGCACAACTTCAATTCACTGTTAGCTTTCCTTTCACACGGAATTCCTCATTTACTTAAAAGAGTTGTTTTCCAATTTTCAGTTTCCCTAGTATCTACCAACACTCCAAAGGGCTCAGACACTACAATAACACAGATGTTATCTGTGACTTAAACATGTGAAGTCTTCACCAGATCTTCCAAGGCAGGCATCTAACCATTCTGCAGGGGATCCAAACCTTTTTTCCCCCCAAGCTAAAGTCAGCAAGAGCTTTCCAAAGGCGTTAACTATGTTCAGGCTTTCCCCTTTATTAAATGTTAACCGTTGAGAATTTTAAACTCAATCTAATTACTCTCCTATGTTGCAAAAGACCAAAACCACAACTTCTACTCATTTAGATAAAATATTTTTATATAGCACAGAGCTGATATTTGTTTACTACATAAAGACTAGCAACAAAGAAAGAAAAAACAACAAAAACTCTAGAATATTGGACTAACTTCTTCCCTCCAGACTGAAAACATTCAGAAAAACTAAACTCTTTTCAGTTTATTGTTTTAGTTTTATACACACGGAACAATGGTGGTTCATTTTTCATGGCCTCAGTAATGTACTGTAGTGACAGACTTGTGCAGAGTTTTAAAAAAAAAAAAAAAAAAGGCAGGAAAAAACCCAAGTTACTTGAGCACCAACATCTTAAAATCACTTCTGAAAATTTCCAGGTTTTTTCTTTGTTTCATCTCAGCTTATCCATAATAATGATATCTGATGTTATATTTCCTTGAAAGGTTAAAGGGGATGTATCTCATACTCTTCATAATCTTCTTTAAAAGATTCTAAACAAATAAAGAAGCCCAAAAACTTTACATAGCACTCACCATCTGAGCTCAAAAACATTTTATAAAGATGAAGTGCTCTAAAAGAAAGGCATTAAAATAGAACTGAAAGACCTAGGTTCATTTTTGCTGCTCACTGGAATACCTGGTGAAGTGCTGTAGCCACTAAACAGTGCTACCTATCAGCAGGTTTGTTTCTGTAACTAAATATTTAGAAAAAAATATATGGCTATAAAATTGGAATCATGTCTCAATTTAGGTAGAGCTACATTACCTTACTGATATAGTTAACTTGCAAGTAAAAGTAAATAGTGTAAGCCACAGAGAGACCAGTCAAATTCTTTATGTAAAGTACATATTATCACTAGGGAAGATAAGAAAGCCTTTAAGCAAGAACTGAAAACAAATCTATTTTTGAATATAAACCATCATATTAACTTGCTTCAGTGTGCCAGTTACTGCTCTTAGAAAACATCAGTTCAGCTGTGCTCTAGCTGTTGAGCTATTTGTTAACTCAGTTATGTCTATCTTGTTCCCACTACAAACCAAAGAAAAATAAAGCAAAAAAGACAGCCAAGGCAGGTTTCAGATCAGTCCAGAGAGAAGTCCCCCTTTATACTCAGGTTTCATTAACCTCCTCAGCTAGCAACACATTCTGCTACATTAAGTTTAAGCCCCTGCAAAAAAGCTTCACCCATGGACTTAATTACATCCTTTTTATTTATTAAACTGTTCTAAAACTCCCATCAGGAAGAGATATTATAACCTGGGTTTCACTACAGCAGAGTGGATCAAGTCAGTTCTTTAAGCCTTCCCTCTCTCTCACAGATGTCGCTTCTCCCTAGGAATAAGAGAGTGCATCTGTTCAAAGACCAGACCAGTACTTAAGAGACTCAGAGCCTCTTCCCAGTAGTAAGGGAAAAGTGGTTATAAAGGCCCAACTGAAGGCAGTGCGAAGAAACATGACTTGAAGAAGCAAGCGCTCAGCCAACTGGCATCTTAAACCAGACACACACGTGCATACATCCACAAAAAAACCCCACCTAAGCAACCAGTCACTTTTATCTTTCACCTATTCAAACGTCAGCTATTTCTGTTCAGTGCCTCGTGAATCCAATCTACATCTCAAGAACAACAGTTAATTCTAAAATTTGTCTTCCGACCTGTAATACTGTTACAGAATAAAACTGAAACAGTGTAAGGAAAGGCAAAGTAACAGGACAACAATCATCTGTTTGACTTCAGTGCTTTATATCCTGATCCAAAATGGAATTTGTGAATAGACTCTGTTAGGCATTGCATGGTGTAAGTGATATTACATCCAATCCTGATGCACAAGCGTGACTTGTCTTGCAAAGCTGGAACTTTTTAATTGATCCTAATGCTTTTACAATTTAGAAACTGAAGATGGTCCGCAGAAGAAATGGAGTTTCAAGCCTCCCGAGCTGCTTGTCTTCCACCTGCCTGTATGTGATCTTGAGTGGCTGACGTAACCTCTTCCTCTCTTCTTTGCAAAGCTCAGGCAAGGTGTTTCTCTTTCAAACTGGATCATCATCACACTGGGGAGGGGCGGGCACTGGATGAGGTTCATGTGTAACATGTGGCAGACTGCACCACTGTTCCTCAGGGAGGAGGTCCATATAACAACATCAGCACCACATCTGCTTATTAGCAGCCTCAGAGTTACTAATTAGGCACAGAGCTACTAGAACCTCAGCATGGGAAGTCCACGGGTGAATTGGTTTTGAAGTCTGTATCACTACAGTTTTTGTCACGTTGTTCCGCACGCCACGCTGCAGCATCCTTCTAAAAGCTGGCAAATACATTCTTTAACAACTGTTACTCTATACACCATGAAATTCCTTACACAACTCTCATGCTCTGGTTTAAATCCTTCCAGCATTCCCATTAAAAAAAAAAAAAAAAAAAAACCACACTACTTTTCAGTGGTTTATAACTCAGCTGGAAAAATTTTGCTTTGGGCTGAAACTTGGTACAAGTCATAGGAATTCACCAAAAACACTCTTTTGCTTTATGAAATGCGAAGCAAAGTCAATAGAGCCATCTTTAAACTGCAAAACAAAACAGCAGGGAAGTGTACTACAAGGGTATGCCTTGGACAGGAACGAATGCTGTCCTAGTGCGCAGGCGATGTGGAAGAACTGAACTCCCATTCTCACTCAGAAACAGTAAATAGAAAATGGTGCGTAATAAACATCAGTATGTGAGCCTCGCTTTTCTGAACAGCCCTCTTAGCACAGCAGATCCAAAGTACTCATTATGGTCAATTCTATTTTACTGTTACATTTTGTAGTTTACTATTTCTCATTACAGCCTATTGTTTCACTGGAGAGTTTGTACATGCCTATTTACATGAGAGACCACAGAGGTTCAGATTAATAATCATCATTTTTTAAAAACCCTTCAAGCAGATTAATTTGACAGAAAACAAAGACTCTGAAGTGGTTATGGGCTACTCAACGGCAAATACTTTTCAAAGTCACCGAAGACACATTCATCTGAAGACCTTCTTACAGCCAGAGTGCCAAAGGAGATTCATTTCCCTTGAAATCTTTGATTTTGTGGGGCTTCCACTGCTGAGAAGAAACACTACAGGCAAGACAGGGGGGCTCGGGGGTGGGAAATGCATACATATACACACAATGCACGGTCAACAATGAGTTAATGCTAGTATGCTTCATCACACAGTGTGGCTAAATACGCATCAACTTTCACAAGGCTGCTGATGAAAGCACTCACTAAACACAACAGGACTCTTTCTCATCTCAGTCACACATTCCAGGTAATACCTGTGTATCGCTGAGTAACACCTTTAACCTGAAATGCACATCTTTTGCCAGAATTTAGCTGTATTTTATTACTGCAGCCTTTAGGTTTACAATTTAAAATCTTTTTTCCAATTAGTCTACAGCAGACAGGTTAGCCACTGAACATCCACTGTGCATGGAGAACATCTCTTCTCCTGCAAATTCTATGTATACAATACACTACTTGGGAAATAGCACTTAAACTAATAATTTAAACTGTTGCCTAATTGCTTGGACTTTCAGTCTGGAGACTTAAGTCTTCGTTAACTTGACCTCTGCATACACCTGTGGAAATCTCTTGGTAGCTTACCAAAAATAAAACAATAACTGCAATGACAAGGCTGAGGTTATGCTGCCTTTTCCTATACTAAGGAAAATATCAACTGAAGGAAAACATTTTCTCAGGCAAGTCATTCAAGCTCAGTTCCCAAACATGAATAACCTGTGTCGAGCCAATGTTTACTACTGCGGTCAAGGTCAGGTTGCTGAGCTTATTAAAAATGTATTAGCTTATTATTGTAAATAAAATTTCACACTACAAGTTGTTCAGTTTTTTGGTGTTCTTTCCCTCCTTGAGAGTGTTTATCGCAGGTTTATAGAGGTCAGGTTCTCACAGTTGGCTGCTGGACAGGCTGAAAGCAACGGCAAAACAGCAATACGTAACAAGACAAGAACAGTTGCTAGACACATGAACTGCTCCTTCTCCCTCTCTCTCTGTTGTCGCTCCAGTCATTGCTGTGGATGTCTTTAGCACAGCCGAACTTGCAGCAAAAATACAAGAGCTACGTTAAGGCTCTCAACACAAGTTATCCTCAACAATTCTCCTGACATTCAAACTCTCCAGCACGCCTGCCTTCTTTCCCAACCACTCCTCTACCACAGCTCGAGTCTCACTATGCCCCTCTATCTCCTGACACCATTTGCAGACAGACTTTTTGGGGCACCCGCTCCTCCATGCACAACTGAGACACAAACACCTGATGTTGTATTGCAGGAGCAAGGCTAGCAGAGGACTCATTCTTTCTGTTTTCCTTCTCTGCAGCACAGCAGTCTTACTTTCGTGCTCTGAGAAAAGGAAAGCTAAACAGAGAAAAAGCTACCTTTCTCTGCAACAGTCCCGGGCAAAGCCTGCAAGAAAGAAATCCCAGCTGCGCTACCAAAGGTGAAGTGAAAATCACACTCTTCTCCTATGTGAGGGAATACAAGCGCAAAGGTTTTGGAAGCAGCAAGTGGTAAGGGGAAAGTGGATGTGATTTTGAGGCAAGTCTCGTGCCTTAATGAGCCAAGATAGAAGAGTGCCTGCTGTGGCGGAAGGAAGGTGAGCAGGGGTACCCAAACAGCGAGCCCTGGGAGAACGCGTCCAGGGCTTGACAGCACCACCAGAAAGAGAGAGACGAGAAGGGCAGGAGCCAGAAGGAAGAAGAGGGGCTGGGAGGAGGAAACGGGAGATGGAACAAGAGAGACAGGGAACAGGTTGAAACAGCTACGTTACGGCGACAGAGGTGGCAACGTGCACAATAGAACAAGGGAAGCAGGAGAGGAAGACGCTTGCAGAAGGAGCCAGCTCGACGCAGCTCGCACCGGCCAAGCGAAGTGAGCCGGGAGAACCTTCGGAGAAAGTTTGCCCGGCGGGCGGCCGGCGGTTTAAGAACGCCCCTCGGCTCGGCCCGGACCCCAGACGGCGGCCGCCCAGCCCG
>WAAD01001161.1:238598-280529 GCA_013389945.1 Fregata magnificens
AAAAGCGAGGAGGACAACAGGGAGACGCTTGAAAAATGCACCGAGGGGGAGGCACGCGTGGGTCTCTGCTAATGCACCGTTACGCCTGACAAGGGAGCAAAGGTGAGTGTCTGTGGCGCTTGTCCTACTGAGAGATGTGGCCAACGAGCGGTACCTCTCACCAACGTCAGGCTTCAGAAGGGGGGAGCACGGGGGAGGCTGAGTGCAATTTTAGGGAGTCGTTATAGCAAAAGCAGAGTGGAAGGGCAGCACTTAGCCTGCAAAGCAATGAGTGTGATGCCAAAAGAGGAAAGACTCTTAATTTAAAGAGCGTGGTGCATACAATTCCCATCAAAGCTTGATGTTTTAAATACACAGAAATTGCTTTACCAAAGCTTTTTGCTCTCAGCAGATGAAGGGGCTTCCTCAGAACAAAGGCACATGACCTTAAGTCAGTTTTAGGTATACTAAACTCAAAAGGCATAATAAAGATGGCAAAACATCCTCTCACCCAGCAAAATCTTAAATCCAGAGTTTTTAAGGAAAGGTTTTTGAAGAACAAAGTTATATGTGCTCCACAAATGACCTTCTCTCAGTTAGAGCCCCTGTGCAGTCATAGCAGAGATAAAGCATCGGATGACATAGCACATGAGATTTCTAATTTCTCTGTGGAGGTTTCCAATTGACCCTTATGATTTAGGGGCAGCAGGTCAAACTTCTACTATAGACAAAGCAAACGACATAGAAAGAACATCTTTGAAGAAAAATTGATTTAGTTTCAGGGGAATGATATTTCAAAAAATTACTCGGTAAAAATAGATACAATCTGAGTGGGGAGATGTTCTTTTTTTTAATTAAAAACCTACAAAACTGGCATATTGTGCTCCCAATTTGCTCTTACTGTTGGAGTTGTTAAAGCTCTTCCTCTGGGCCTCTTCCAACTTCTTCCCCTTCAATAAGAAACTTTTCATTGCCTTTAGTGAGAGCTGAATCTGCTCCTTTACAATAGTCTGTCGAGGCAGCATACATGTTCCAAGGCCAATTAACCCATTTGATCTGTTTTTTATTCTTATCAACCTTATGTGCAAATGCAGGTGTCACAGTCAGGATGAAAGTCTGCTCTCTCTGCTGTGCTTCAATTTCCATTCATTTGCCATGACTTAAAGAAACAGTAACATTGTTTCATTTGTATTGTTATATGTAACATGTAACAATAGTTGACTGCACTGATCTAAGTACAGGATTGCTCTATAATGGGGTAAGGAGAGAGATTCTCAGTACCATTTTCACAACTGCCTTTTCATCCCAGTATACAAAAGAATAAAAATAAAATAGTAATATTAAAATCCTCCAGAAAATAAGAGCAAAGAGCACTGATGCTACAGTACTTATCCGTGATCCCTTAAGCACTTGTATTTACAGCAGTCTACTGAAATCAACTGTTTGGAAGATGTAAAACTACCATGGATGGTGGCACCTCTGTGGCGGTTTTCTCAAGAAATCTGTAATACGTCTTCACTTGGCCTAGCCTTCTTTACAGTCTCTGTTAGGGAAAAACAATCACAATTCGTGGTGATACCTCATGATTCCTGATGATACCATAGACTGCTGGCAATCCGTTAGTCTGAACGTGAAAGAGGTGATCCTATAGATCAGTAAAGGCTCTGATACTGGTATCTGGTATTTCAGATATGAAGTATTGTTTGGAGCAATTTTGCGGCTTTTCAGACTTCAGTATTTTAATCTGATGGTATTTGGCTGAAGAGAAACATGCCTTTTATATGGCAGATACCTAATGGATTTTCCCTCAAAAGGAGGAAGAAGCACAAAAGGAAATGGCACTATGACTGTGCCTTTTAAACAACAGTTCTGGAAAGTGCTTATGATTCAGCTTTGCTGAAATCCTGGGCTCAGTGAAATCAGTGGGAATTTTAGTTCCAACCCAGATAGCTAGCTTACATGTTATCACTATTGCTTAATTAGCATCTGCTCCAGCTAAGAATACATTTCTTGGTATGTAGTACCTATGGCAAACACTTAAATTCAATGCACATCTAAATTCAAGCTTTCTTTTCCACAAAGCATGGGATCAGTGACCTGGAAACCAGCTGCGCTCAGCAGGATCACTGCGCCCAGAAAGAGTATGAGTATCTTATTAGATGATTGGACCAAGTCTGACAAAAGAAGAACCAGACACCTTTCTCCAAATGTGCAGTAAGCCTCACTAAATATCTAAAGTATTATGCATATCTTCTGTTTCTTCTTGACTTGGCCCCTTTTAGTTCCAAGAAATTAGAGAAAAGATATACTGTTAGAAATAAACTAATGATACAGATATATTAGCTATAATAATATAAGAGGGCTTATTCAGGTACTTATTCAACATTGTACATATCAGATGTGATACATGCTGGTCTTATATTGCTGCAGGAACCGATTTCTGGATGTTTTCATTTTTGTAGGTTCAAAAATCTCAGCCTGGACAGTAAAATGATTGCCTTGTGCAAATAATACGCGTTATCTGAATGTGATATACCTGTAAAGCATTATTTTTTATATAACATGTTTAAGTACCAACATTTCATTTCCAGGGGAATAAACAGTATGGTTTAGATACACATGTGGAAACGCGTGTAGATTAATAGGAGAAAGGAGCAATAACTGATGTAAATAACAGATGGCATTGATCAAAGTCAGGTCAAATGAAGATAGGGCAAAAGCTATACTGAAAGACTGTATCATGAGGTGATATGAGAAATGCATTAAAAATAAAATCTACTCTTTTAAATTTGATTTCAGAGAAATACATATGAAATATCTCAATGTCACTTGCTATCCTGAGTTTATTGGTGTAAGTCTACATTTTGAAAAGCAGCAGTGGCCTCAGCCTTGAAAATGCTTCAATGCAATGGTGCACTTACCATACTAAGAGTTAAACATAAGTGGCAGTGTTTGCAGGATTTGGGATTAAAGATAAACTCAGCTTCACCAGAAGTATAATTGCATTTTAAATTGGGCCAAATTATACCTTAATTATCAGTGGGAGCAGGATCATTAAATTCTGTGGAACAACTCTCCAGAAAAGAACTATTGAAAATTTGACCCTATCTTTCTGACAAAAGCTCAGTCATTCTGGGAAAAGCACCTTTCAAATAACGCAGACAGTAGAACTCAAATGTTACAATGAGAGACGAGTGCCACAAGGTGTAGTGAAACTGCCTTGTGTGTGACTGCCGTGTTAAGAAATGAAACCTACCAAATGCAGTAATCCCAAGAAAGATCATAGTTATTTATCATTTACTAAAAGAATTCACCTGTTAAATTAATACTTCCATAAACTCACAGCCAGTGGCCATTGGAATATGTTTATATTTAATTTGGTCCATTTACTAGATGTCATATGCACATAACGACAGCAGTCAGATATATCCCTTATCTTTATGAGCGAGACTGATAACTTATGTGGCACAGCCACTCAATCAGGTGACTCTTCAAGAGTGAATATAAAATTCTGGCACACAAAACACCACCATAGCAACACAGACAGCCTGGCAACAGCAGCTGCTGCACGAAAAGAAATTGGAAGGGGAGGGGAAATCTTGTACAAAAGTCCATTTCCTGTCAAAACCATTTTAATTTTTTTTCCTTCATATCAGCATCACAAATGTCTTTAAAATACTGGGACAGTAAGGATTAATGCACAATGTTTAAAATTACAACACAAATAGTGTCTTTGTGTATATGGAATGACCCAGTCACTGCTACACTCACTGGGACCATATTTTACTCTGGATAGATTGACCTGATACACAGCTGGCACCTATAGATCTCTGTGCCACAGGAAACAGTCCACATTTCTCTGTACAACGCCCTATATGAGGAAGAACGAACCCCTGATGGTTTGGTCAGAAGATGCTGCTGAACAGAATTCCTCACCCACTGGCAACTGAGACCTCCACCATGACTCTTTTCATGTCATGGTAGGATTAATTCATTACTGTGGCAGCTAGCAGAGCTCTGTGCACATGCTTTTCACAGCTGCATTTCATATGCAGAATCAGAAGCTGAAACTGGTCTGGATGGAAATACTTACCTTTTACTCAGAAACTTTTCTCCCCCTCACCCTGTCACAGCCCTGAGGGCACTAACAGGCTATAGTGGCCCTGATCAGTTCCTCCCTGGGGGCTGCCCCCACCTCTGCCCATGGCCCAGGACCCCACTTCATCTCAGCCTAGGGCCATCAGTCCCTGCCCCAATGACGTTGCAGGATGCCAGTCCCCAGCTCCGCCACAGCCCTGCCCAGCCCTGGGCCCACTGACCCGAGCCCAACCCATGGACTGACATCCTAGCCCGGCCTTGGCCCATCCCCATCCCCATGGCCCTGCAGTCCTGGGGCTACATCTGACCCTGCTGCCCTTCACTGGCCTTGATCCTGACCCCTACCCACAGGCTGACATCCTGCCCCAGCCCCATGGAGGTGCCTGATGCCCTGGGCTGAGGACTGCCCCCTCTGCCTGCCCTGCTCACTCACTGGGGATGGTGGGATGGGCCTCAGCTGGCAAGATCCTTCCCTGTTGCCCCTCCATCCCATGGGACCCCCCCATGGCCCTCAGCATCCGGGCCACCAGAGAGCCGCTGGCCCTTGTGGTGCCCTGACACCCCCTACATAACTAACCTCTATCTTAAAAAAAAAAACTGTTACCAGAAGAACACTAAATTAATGCAATACTTGCACAGTTAGAATCACAAGTCAAAAAGTCAGTAGTTGCATTCCGTAGAAAGTGTTCATTCACCCTTTTTTATGTAATATAACCTGTTCTTGCTTCCCTGTTAAGTTTATAGCATAATCCATTTTTGCAGATTGTTAAAATCAGTCCATAAAACATACAAGACATTTAAGAATGCTGAAGTTAACTGTGAAAGACTTCACGGCCTACCAGATTTGTTAAATCACCACTGGTGTAGACTGTCAAAGGTCCACTGACTTCAAAACTGTGCATTTGTTTATACCAGTGTAATGTCTGCACATTTGCCTTTTTTTTTTCCCCCTCTAGCTCTTTTAACTATTGTCCCAGCTGTATAGGCAAATTAGAACCAACTGGAAAGCAGACTGTCTCACCTGCTTTTATTTACATCAAAGTTTAGCTGTGAGTTGAACAAAACATTAAAAAGGCAAAAACATTAAATGGGTTGCAAAGCTGAAATTGCCTTGAAAAAATCCCCAACCCTTTTGGAAACCAAAAATTATGCGCTCCGGACTCTGTAGCTGCCAAATGAACAGGACCTCTGTGCTTCATGCAAAGAGGAGACTGCCCGGATTATGCTTTTTTTGCAGTGCCTTAAAGTTACAGAAATCCTCTCATGGTATCTTTTGGAAGCATAACGAGAGTCAGTGTACACTTCCTCTGGATTCTCCTCTAATTACCACAAAACTATTATGTGTATTGCTGTGACAGAACAATATTCTGCTTCTAGGAAAAAGGAAAACAGCCCTCAGCTGCATTTCCCATTACCACAGTGCAGCCATGTCCCATGGAAGCTAATGAATTTAGGCCTAGGTTACAAGTTTGGTACAGTTTTAGAAAAATTAATGTATTAAAGCTGGAGGCAGGATGGTTTGTCGTTAGAAAGGATGTGAAATTATGAGTCTGAAAAAGTTAATTCTGTTCTCAGAGCTGCCCCAATCTTCTTTCCTTAAACTCAGATGTATTACTTAATCTTTCAGGTCTCTAGATGACTCTGTTGCCCATTTAGTTCCTAAAGGCAAGCAGCCCAGCATATACATGCCCTGGATTTCTAGAGACCACCATAGTGCAAGGGCTTGGTTTAACTAGCTTAAAAGGTCTGTACACCAACAGGTGTACTTCATTTCCATTAAACATTTATAGAAAAGGTTTTATAATTCTTTCAGATGATAAAAAGTTAAGGAGAAATTTTTATGTTGAGTTTGTTGCATTAGCAATGTGACATATTTCCAATTTTTTTTTTTTTAGATTTCCCAAGTGCTGTGTCTTTTGATACTCCTCACAAATTAAGCCAAAAAGATTTTGATGGCATACCTTATCTTGAAGTAAAGCAGCTCATTTAAAATTCTATGTCTTGCTATAATCCACTAATATTTTTCTCTATTCTCTTTTCAGAAGTATTCTTACAATACACTATTCTGAATCATCACAGACTCTTATGCCTATTCTGGCTATTTTACAGCACTTGCAGTTGTAAAGGGTGAAATTCCAAAACTGACAAAACATTAGTCACAAAGCAACAGAACACCATTTACGTAGTTGAAAACAGTTGCTCTAAACTATATTTCTAAGACTTGGAGCAATTGTGTTGTGATGTAAATGTTGAGCCACAGTAACTCTTAGAATGAATTGTAACTCTTAATGGCAACAAAACAACTCCCAGTTACATTTCAGAGAAGCTGATTTAAATTTAATTCAGTTATTAACATTGCTAATCTAAAAAAAGCTCTGGTCACTAAGAACATGTCTAACAGAAGAGAGGACTAGTTAGTCTCCTACAATCTCCTAGCAGCCTAAGCACAACTTCCAAAGTCAGACTAACTAAGGACGACAATGTCCTCCATGGCTCTAAAGCTCTAGCTGAACCAAGTAAGCTAAAAGCTGTTATGGCCTATCCAAACTCTTATGTTGCCTAATCATTAATAATTTTAGTAAGGATTTTTCAAGATTCAGTGCATTCTCTTGGAAAAAAATAGACCACCATTCACCAGGAACTAACACTAGCTGCTGCAGTACTCTAGGATTTAGGTAAAAGCTATGAAGCTAGAAATACAGGTTCAATGAGTGATTTGGTTGATGGTACTGTCACTCTGTGGCAAGGAAAAGCACTAACAGGTAAAGCACTTGGCTGTCTGGGAGGCAATCTGCTCAAACAGGATGCCTGCTGAGCAATCAGAAACAACATTTACCAACCTCCCAACCAGAAGACAGTGTTAGAAGCATAAAGACATCGTCAGAGAGAGGTAGGAGGTTAAACGGAGGAGGAAAAATGCCTTTTTTAAAGAAGACCACAGGCTACATCTTGGTATTTATGAGGAAAACACAGCAGGAGGAGAGGAAGAAACAGCCAATATCTGTCTATTCCATAGCAGTACAAGATGACCCAAAAACAGTGCTGGTCGCCTTGCTCCCATTTTCTCTTCACATTTTCTGTCAGACATTAAGCCCCACAACACCCAAAGTCCTCTCGTTCCAGGAAAAGAGAGATGAAGAGGACTAATAAGACAAACTGAAAGGGCCCGATCACATTTGGTTGAAGTCATTCCATCAGCTTTGATGGGAGTTCAAACAGGTCCTTTGAAAGCAAATAACAAATTATCTTGCAATTATCTTTTTATGAGATTATGCAACAGTTTTGATGAAACAGCTGATGATTAATTTGGGATTCAGCATTCACTTTCCCAGTAGTCTTGTAAATATATAAAAGCTCATGACATATAATTTCAAATAAGGAAGAGCAATTATTGTAAAGAAATCTCAGGTTTCAGAGCAGCCAGCAGATACAGAACTGCAAGCAAAACGAAGCTGAAAGTGAACAGACTATAATAAAGAATAGCTCTTGACTTCTCTAAACACAGTGAGATTTGCAGTAGTCATAGGGAATTTCTGGCACATGCACTGATTTGAATTAATATTCCCACCTTCAGTGTTGCCAGTATTTCACAGATCATCTGCAAGCGGACTGTCTGCTTACAAAATTAATCTGAATGTAAATGCCAATTAAAGAAAGTATATTTATTTATTCAACAGAATAACCAAGAACAATAGACATTATTTGCCTTTACAGTGCCAAGAATATCTTAACTTATTTATAATCTTGTAATATACCAAGAATTCAACCATGAGTATAGCCTCATTTTGCACATACACAGTTAGCTGTTTGGACAAGGGCTGTTTATTACTAAGTCAGCAACATAGACAAAGAGAGGAAGTGTGCTCAGGGTGAGTATTATCACTCCCCTAAGAGACCACAATCTTACAAGAAGTCTTAGACAAGCTGAGAACTGAGTCCAGATTTCCAAGAAACCTAATCAAATACTGTTTCTCTGTTCTTCTACATGCCTCACAGCACTGAAAAAAACCACAGATGTTTTAGATATGATGCAATAGCAAGAATTAACAGAGCAGTATAGGGTGGAGGAAAGGATCTTGTGATTAACATTATATAAACATCAATTGATGGTTAGCATTTAATATTATTTGGTACTAAGTTTGTCAATAAAATTCTAACCATTGATACTATCTCAGAGCTAACATAAGAGGAGTTATTCTTGAAGAAGTATTTGAATTAGAGCATAGGTGCCTTGCAGACTACTTCGGGAAGAGTGCATAAAAGAAAGTAGAGGAGAAACACCAAAATGTGACTTCAGGTTGGCATTTCAAAGTCACCAAAAATTCAGTAACGTGAGCTCATCACTACAAAGCCAGAGCAGTGTCAGTCCTGCTTCAGGAGAGCTTCAAATCCAAGTGCCTGATCATACACAGCACTGATCTTCCTTGGCATTTCACTGATTTCATTTCCATTGAGCTGTAGGTACTGATTTCTTCTTGGGATCAGTTCATAGAAGGCAATTTTCACAGACAGAAATGGGACATGGGAACTCAAGAGGCCCTTAGCATGGAGGCTGCATCTATTTAAAAATCCAGAATTTTACATGCAAATTAACGATGGGCATCTATTTTTGATAGGAGATACAAAATGCTAACATATGACTGTATTTGCCCAAAGGCAGGCTCTATATTCTGTGAAGCAGGCATTTTGGAGTCAGAGCTCCTTGCTTCTTTCCTTTCTCTACCACTATTCACTAGTGAAAACCTCCTTCTACCTCAAATTACTGATCTAAAAAATGGACATGGGTATCACCTGATAAGCATCTTGCAAGCTGTAATTAATATCTAATGGCACCATAGAACATTGCTAAAAAATGCTAGCTTTATTGTAGAAAAATATAAAGCACAGTAAATTTTGGCAGTGGAGACAGAGGCATTGGTTTGGGACCAGTTTGCTTCCCTAGCAGAGAACCGTTTCCCTCTAATCATTTTGTGGAAATAGTCAGGCCTTTTACTTACATCACAAAGTAGAGTAGGAAGATGAGCAACCCAGTCCCCAGATTCTATGCCCTCAGTATCAGCTCTGTGTCTTTGTCCCTACTATGGGGAAATTCTCTGCACCTAAGACCTCCCTACGTATTTTTTCAGCATCTTCCTACACCGAGGAAGAACATGTACGTCTCAGCCCATCCCCATGCTCCAATATTTGGCATAAGATCATTTAATTTCGTACTAGAAATGTTTCAAAACCAGACTGTTAACGCAGGTGAAGAATTCCAATTATGTGTGCAAGCATAGAAAAACTTTGTAGTCAACAGAAAATGCAATGCAACCTGCAAAGATGACAAACTGTGAATCTCAAAATATTATTGTAGAGAAGTTCATGGATAGATAATGATTTCTTTTTTGTAGTGTATCTTAACAACATGCATCTCAGACTGCTGTATATAAAAGTTAGTTACATTAACAGCTAATACAAAGCACAATCGGAGTTTATTAATGCTTTGGCAACACATACAGAAGGGGAGGGGTTTCACTAAATGGAAGCAATAAAATAATAAAACTTCTGGCATGTGCGCAAAAACTGGAAAAAACACCAGAACAAAGATCTGTAGAAACAGTTTCACAGAGTGCCCTGAAACATTTATGATCACTGAAAGACTAGCAAGTTCAAATCAAACTGCAAAGATACAAGAATGACTGATTCATATATAGCCCCTAGCAGGATACTCCAACATACTACCACTACTGGTAGGAAATGGCTGACTTCCAATATGCCATGGTCTTCCCACTTTCCTTCCTGAACTGCTTTGGAAGATAATAGTTCTCCACAGACTTAGACAAGGTTGGAAGTGCTGACAGGCTTTGAAAACTTCCATTCTTATTTGCTGGGCGAATCAGTGTTCCTCAGTGCTGTACCAGCCTGAGCAACTTATTCACGTTTCACATTTATTCACATTTCCTGCCAGATGGGATTTTGTCTCCTGAGGAGGGTAGGCATTGTGTTTGATAAGCTTTAGGAAACACTGGTTTGCAGGCACTGCATACAGTGGCCTGAGAGGGCTGGGCAGCAAATTGCCACTGTCATCCCTTGCTTGTTTCTGGCAAGACAGTACATTGTGTACTCTCAAATACCTTTACGTGTTTCTGAATGGTTTCCACCAAAGCTAAAAGTGTAATTATCTGAGAAATACAGTTTATCCCTCCATAGAAAAAGCTCATTTCAAATAAGACTAGACTGTGCTCCTGTTTAGGTTGCTGAACAATTTTTTTTTTTTTCAACCCTCTGTTCTCATGCACACATCTTTTATAAGAATTAGCATTTTGGAATAGTATTTTCTCAGCATACTGCAGGTTTTTTTATAAGAACATTGAATATGAGCACATTTTTAGGTATTTTCTGAGGTATGAGAAAGGGAATTGATAAGTCTTTTTCCCTTTACATCGATAAAATAAGTGTCATGTTGTCTATGCATGCACACATTCCTACTTATATTAAACCATAAAAATGTTGTGCTTGGAACATGGCATACAGGTATTCCTTCATGGAGAACTAGACCTCCTGCTGCAGTTTTTCTTCATTTTCTAAATAATTCGAAACATTATAAGTTTTCAATAGAAGGAATACTTATTTTCCTGTCTGCAACACTTAAATCCTCAAGCCCAATTAGAGCTCCTTTTGCCAGCCTCGTAAAACTCATTTCTGCCCTTAAAGAACCAGCCTGCTAGACTGCAGCATGGACCAATAGATAAATCACAGCTGAGAGCAGTTTATGAGGCTGTTAGTTTAGGAAACCACTAGCCACTACTTCCCAAATGAAACAAAATCCATCAGTTCTTCATTTCCCTCCTGTCTTTAGGAGGCACCAACTAACCCTTGCTACAGCTGCCTCTTACCTGTGGGCTGCACCTATCACTTCTCAGGACCTAGTGGAAAAAATTGAATTTATATTTATGCTATGCTTTATATATTTATATATGCTATGCTTTAGGCATAGTGGGGAGGTGCTGGGATTAGTTGCCTTCTGACAGTGCAACAGTCTGCTGCACTCAGCTCAGTTCCGCTCCACTTCACCTGTGCACTGGTGACTAAAAAAAGCAATTGATCTGAAACCATGGATGCAGCAGGCTAAGACAATTCATGTGTGTCAGATATTAGCCTGACAATCAGAAGGCATGTCTGGCTGAAGCACACAGCAAATCTGCAAGGGACAGAAGGTGCATCTTCTTCAGGATTCTGCTGCCAAAATGTGAGTTTGGCCCCAAAATATGAGCGAGGTTTGGTGACAGGAGAAATGAATTGGCCTTGCATTTTGGTACTTCAAGCTGAGAGATGGAGGACAAGGCTACTCTCAAAGCCACCAGGAGGTAGTGTTTTAAATCATACAAATGCACAACTTATATTTTCAAAGTTTATGCTGTATTCCCAAATAAAGGTTTTCTTGTTTGACAAATCAAGTTAAAGTTTGAGTGAGAGGATGCCTGTTAAGATAACTAGAGAATGTATTTGGAGATACTTGACATTTTGGCAAAAGGGGAAGATTCATACTTGGGTAGCACATACTACATATAATAGCTATTTGAATTTGGCCTGTACTGTTTCCAACAGTTTAGCTTCAAGAGGCTTTTCTGCATAACTTATTTTTTTTTAAACATATCTAAAAGCCTAAAAAACAGATAGGAGTTAGATTTTTGCTTGAATATATAAAGTTCTGTACTCTAATTAAAAGTCTTAACCTCTGTGGAAGACTTTCTTCTTCCTAAGAGATACAGACAGCCACAGCCCACCTCTAATGGTAGCATTTCTATGGTCTGAGAAAAGGCTGTTAGGAAGATACTGCCTTACAGTGCTATAAAAATGAGTTAAAAGCCATTTTGCTGCTACGTATTTTAGATCTACAGCTACTCAGAAAGAAACCTGTTGTCTGTTATAAATTTGAGAGAGGAAAGCACATACAACACATCTTTATAGGTAGCAAATGAAAAAGGAAAGGTTGTTCTATGTATAATATATAATACCACTGACAGTGTTCAGTGTATGAAAATACTATTAAATATTTAAAGGGATATTATGTGTGTCCCTTAATACCAAATGATGCAAGATCAGCTGTGCATGAAAAATAATGACATTATCAAACTGAACTGTATCTACTAAGATATTGTGTAACTGTAATAGAGTTGCTGCACTTATGTCTTTGGAGATATTTTCATTCTGACTTCCTGATCTTGGGTGTTTAGTTGTCTGCAATAAAAACCCTTTGGCATGACGTTTCTCTGCCTTTCCTGAAGTTAGACTTTCAGAAATAGGCGTGCTACATGCATAGAGACTGTTTTGGTCTCTAGTGGCTTTGTTACACTGCATTATTTAATCTGTGAAGACTCTCTAGGACTAACTAGGTTTGACAGTGGCAAACAGGGGTGCTTTGTCTGTGCCATGGCATACAAATGAGTTTCCCCAGATACACTAAGAAATTGCTACATTGCATTCGTGATCATTTCCCATGGCATTACTATTCATTCTTGATTAGTTCTGCTCGCTTTACCTGTATCACACATTTGAGCCAAAAATTTGTTTCATATTGCAGGTAAGCAACTTTGTGGATAGATAAATATTAGTGAGGTGTCTGCAAAATATACTCACGTTCCCCCTCCATTTGTAATTTAAAAGCCAACCATTCTGGCACAGTTATAGCCCACATGGAACAAAAAGAGGCTACCAAGCAAAGCGCATATGGAGTGCTGCCAGAACCTCTATGGGAAATTGTATAGCATCTCTACACCTCCATCTGCCCGTCCCCACATCAGCAAGCAAGAGAAAACTTTATGTTCTTCTGTGGCAACTAGTATAACCTGCCACAGTACATAGAAACTGGTTTAGATACTCACAGATAAAGGGGAGGTTGCATTTTGAAGCCTTTACCCTCTTACAAGCTAAGCTTAAACCACCCCAAAGGCCCTCTAAACCATCCTGGCTGGCTATGCCGCAACAGCTCTGGTGCACTCCTAAAATACATCCAGCTGACACTGCTGCATCAAAACTAAAGAGCTAGGTCTTAAAGATGTGCCTGATTTAGCAACATAGTCAAACATACAACTCTGAAGCATGGGACTAGTCACCCAATGAAGACAATTCACAGGCTTACTAGTAAACTGTTAAATAGCCCAGTGATTAAGGAACATAGTGATCTTCAAATCCTTGCACAATAAAACACCCTAGCATTTGTCTAAATTCAGGAATCTGCTTGTTATAAATGTAACTGCCATGGTTTGTGATCCATTAGTGAACTGTTTTATATAAAACACCATGATAGCTTTGTGATTTACTCTCACTATTTAACATGCTTTCTAACAGCAGTATTTTGGCAGTGATTTGCTTGTTGTAAGTGTTCAGTAGAGAACAATTTTCTTGCAGTCAGTAATTGCCACATCTCAAATAGTTCTAGCCTTTTAGTATCGATTTTAAGAGAACTTTATGAGGGGTTACATATGAATATTCAAGAAGTATTGTATTGTAAATATAACTGGTGGAGTACAATATATCAGATTAAAAGAGAAAGATCCTTACTCATTACAGTATACTTCTAAAATACAGCAATAATAATTCCTTTCATGTTTCAGAAATAAGGCTCCTAGCACTGGCACTTGGGTTTAAGTCAAACTTATTCTCAAATGATCAAAGTCTTTGTAGTATAATTCTGGCATATTATTTTTAGGTTGCATTTATAATACGTGGTTTTTTTACTCCAGGTTTAGCCTTGATGATTTTCATAAATCAGTTAGTCCTTCAGCTGAAAGCTTCTTTAATGACAATAAAATCAGAAGCTAATGCATATTTGCTGTGGATAACTTGCCAGTCAGCAGGCATTTATGATAGACAAGTCTTTTGCATAGGAGAGCTATGAAGTGTGAAAGAAAAGATGGATAACCAGAGCTTGTTCCCATTAACAGGACAAGTTTCTCAACTGTTTAATCAGGCTGTACCCCAGGTTTTGTGGCTTCACATGACAAACTCCTGAAAAATGTATTATTTTGAGAAACACGGGAAAAGTGCAAAAATGGTGTTTGTAGGGCCAGAACTTATGCAAAAGGACCAACTCCAGAGCAGTAGCTTCCGCAATTTGCAAGATTATGAGAAGATGGCAAGAGCAAAACCGCAAAGGGATACTGAAAGAACTGACTATAAAAATGTATAGTAAAAGCATGTACAGTAAAGGCCTGCTGACATCTGTAAAGCACATACAGCCTTCAAAATTCCATACAGAGAGGAAAGCAAGAGGTGAGAGTACGAGCATTTACCACAAGTCTTCTCCCAGCGATATTTTAGATCTTGCTCCATTAAAATTAATTTGCCACTTAGAAGTAAACCAAGATCCTCAAGCAATATGAACTGGTACAAAGCAACAGAGCAACACTAATTCATAGCCCCCAGAGATCCAGAAAAAAAGTCTAGCTCATTTTAGTCCATAAAAGCTAATATTCTAACAAACAGACTAGTCCCAATGATTACACAAAAAACTTCTGAGACAAAACATGACAACTAAAAAAAGGCAGAACCTGAGACTTAACATTAATGGCAATAATTTGGAAAAATGAATAAACAATTGTGATCAACATATGAATCATAAATAGAAATACCATCTCTTATTGGGACAAGGACAATAGAAGGACCACAACACTATTATGACAAGTTCTAGCCCATCTTTTACTCATTTATTACATTTGGAAGAACAACACACATTAAAGGGTATAAAATCATCTAAGGGATAATCTGCACAATATCCTAAAGCTATAAACTTGTACGTGAAGAGAGAGAAAAGAAGATCTCTATATTGATAAACAATCTTATTTGGAACAACATTTGGTAACTGATATTGCTTTTTCAAAGAGGTGTCATAAGGATGACAAATAAATGCAGGATATGCCTTTCGAGGATCCATGCTTGCATGGAATAAAGATATTAGTCAGTGGCTAATCCTATAAATACTATTTCTGTTTAATGCTGTTTATCAGAACAATATGACCAACTGGTAAAGGAACATAAGCATAATTACAGATATTCCTGTTCTACTATCAGCTATTAAGGATACTAATTTTATTCCCTACTTTACATGTTTATGCTGACATGAATAAGCAATGTATTCTAATATACCAGTGATTTAACCTTTCTCCTTCTTAAGCAAATAATTTTAAGACATAATTACAAATAAACATTTAAATTTGCTTAGAGTATAAACAGTTTAAATGTATAAATACACAATTAAAATGTTTAATGTTTCTTTACATTAGATACTTCTGAACTTATCATATCACAAAAAGTAAAACAAAATTCAATTTCCTAATCCATTTCAATGTCATTTAAGGAGACATAGAAAATTTTCCTCAAATTTGTTCGCATGGCATGGTTTAACTAAGCACAAAACCTGCTGTAATTACTGTAAGACAGCTAAAAATAATGATCTGCCTGTGTGTAGCTCAGTGGGATTAAGCAAGCACTGGACCAGATCTGCACATGCTCTGTGCTTTTAACTGGATCAAGACTTTCAGAAGACCTCTGATACCCAGTTAGGGATGCCCTAAGAGGTCCATATCTTCATGAACACTCAGTGCTGAAGTATCCATCGGAAACCAAACGGCCACGTATTTAACTGCCTAGACTATATGAAGAAATTTGGCTCTGGTTCGGATGCTGAGCTATTCTTTGAAAATGGAGCTCAATAAACTATACAACGTCTCTGATTTAACATCCTACCCACCTCAAGGATGGGAACAAGTAGCTATAATTCAACTTACATTTGCTTTAAAGCTCTCTGGGTTCTAGAATACTTTTCCTGACTTTCACATTCCAGTGGCTGTGTTTTCATTAGTAATACAACAGAAAAGCACAATACAGTACTCACACACATGCTGACATGCATACGCACACCCTGAGGGGGGGGTCCCCCTACTTGCTGCACTCTGTACTGACAGCGCCCTACCTTGATGCAGGCCACTCCTGGTGTCCACCACAGAGAGTGCTCGGCCGGGCCCAGGTGGGCAGGTCTTTATGCCACAAGAAAATTTCTGGCAGTGCCAAACCCAGTTCTGGCAGCTGCTGTTTCTGCTTCAAGGTCTATTCCCCGTTGTTGCAAGTTTTTAAGCTTTTTTTAACACTACTTTTCAAGCTGATGCCTTCTTTATTTCAGAAGTCTCTTGATAATTCTGACTGATGGTTGTCTTCCATTTTCACATGAGCAGTTTTGGACAAATGTGCTCACAGCCCTTTTGTGAAGCCCAGTCACACACCCCATTTACATTGCTGCTCCTACCTCTGCAGGTGGTGTCAGCCAGGCTGTTTGCCATGGGTAGGCTGAGCCAGCACACTGCATTCTTTTAATTTTTGTGAATACAGACATTTACAAACAAACCTGAATTAGTTGAGGTGACTTATTCTACAGGCAAGAATGGGGCAAATGATGATTGATTAGTTTAGTTTTTTGATAAAAAGCTACAGATTTTGCTCAGTGACCTTTCTGTGTAGCTCAGCCTGTTTTGAACTGCTAGGTATCACCATGCTTAATATCAGGTTTATTACACCACAAAATTATGATGCCTCCTGTATCCACATGGTGTTTCAATATCCAAGGATCTATTATTGGTTCTGACAGCAGAATTGGAGCTTTTCTTTCTTTTCTACAGAATATCTAGTGACCATTTTGATGTTTGACAGTCCTTTTGTACCGCAGGTATGCAAAGCTGAGAATGCAGGAAGCTGTATTCCCTTGCAGCCATGCTTCAGTTCTTTCCCCTCCTCCCACCTTTATTTTATCTACTGAAATGAATATACGCCTTGTTCTCAGAACACTTGCTCCTCACACAAGTGCATGAAAAACGATGGGAATGCTAAGTGGCATGTGAGATCATCTTTGAATAAGATTGAGCCTGAAAGCTCTTCAGAAGTTCAGACTTACTCTTATAGGAAAAGAATATGAAATATGTCAGCCCCAGCTACTGTGACCACTCATTTATGCTAATGGACTTTGATGGGAACTTCTCTCATCAACAATTTTTAATGCCTCTTCAGAGTGTTTCAGATTCTTAATAGGCCTAATAATGTGGGGAACCAAAAGGCATCCAGATGAATTATGCTTTCACAGTAACATTATACTGTCATTCTCTCATTGTTATAACTTTAAAACAGTACTTAGGGTTAGAGTGACCTCAAATGTGCATCAGATCCTAAGCCATTTTGAGATCCTTTTAGCTTTCATTACAACTTGGTTTATTCTGCAGACACAATTTACTCTAAAGTCTAACCTGTAAGGAAACAGGAATTGGACTTTAATGTGAATATGAATAGCCACAGCAATGTTGACTAGAATAAAGAGCATTTATGAAGAAAAGACATTTATCCTTTAGAACAGCCAATGTCCTCCCGGCATGATTAAGACTCTCTCAAAATGTTGAGATAGATCCCAATATAGTTGGCTTATGCTGCCTCATGCTTTAAGAGGAGAAAAACTACCCCTTTGTAGGATTCTTAAAATGCACAAAGCAGCACATAGGTAAAGACAACAGATCTAAACTGCACTCCTGCAATGCTGGAGTCTGGCCAGGACTTTCAACTTACTCTGGGTCTCTGAGCAAGGGCCAAGCAACAGCTCTACAGGGATGACTACTTCAACTTACCTAGGACCATACCAGGCCAGAGCAAACAAATTGGCAAGCAAAACAAAGCACAATTTATCCACTTGGGCTAGTATTTCTGCCTTTATTCATTGAGGGGTTTTTTTATTGCAGAAGTTGGGGACAAGATTTGTTCTGGTTTGGGTTTGTTTGGGGTTTTTTTGCATCTTCCTCTGGAGTATCTGCCTGTTGCTTGGTATGGGGGATAAGATAAAAAGCATCCCCATTTTCCAAAGATACTGACTTAAAAGTAAAATACAGACTCAGACAGACTTCCTGAAAAACTCTTTTCTTACACAATTTCATAGATGAATAAGAGGAAAGTTTAGAGGAGCAGGCACAAATGTTATCATAACACTTACCAATGTTTACAAATAAATAGAAACCATGAAAGAAACAGAAAATTACAGTGTATATAAATAATGTCAGAAGAATCCATGCAAATCAAGATGTCTTAGCCAGAGATTTTTTTATATTAAAAATCAAACCAAGCTAAGCCCCTGAGGGAAAACAAACTTTCTGCTTCCTGAAGGCAGAAAGATACTGGTAAAAAAAAAACACAATCAGGCAGTTATGGAAAGCTCAGCAGAAGAAGCAGATCTAACAGTATACAAAGGACAGGCAAGTGATTACCTCTATTCCTGCAAGCTTGGACATGCAAAGAATAGATGGATCAGAGATAGGTGCATATGTGCAAATTTTGAAGTGTACAAATGCTGAGAAAGGAACCCACAACAGTTTGTGGCACACAGCAGCAGAACCTTACCAGGTTGGCATTTGGCAGCTAATTCATTTGAACAGAGAGGACCGTGATGTGCTGATACACAAATGTTATGGATCAATACATGCCAGTGGGGAGAAGGTTTGAATTAAGAACACTCAGGAAAGAGCCCCTTTTAATACCCAAAGTTGCAAGCCATGAAAGAATAACAACAAAGCAGTATGCTTATCTATCATATACCTACTGGCATATTGAAATCCTTCATAAGAAGCTACAAAACCTAGCATTAAATGGTGTTCCAGCCTGAGTAACAGAAGCCACAAAATAACTCGGGTTGTATGTGTAATGAAGAGACATAACTAAGCACTAGATGCCACTTAATTTATTGTGTCCAGTGTTTCTTACTGGTTGGCTCTAGCACTTCACAGCAACTTGGGAAACACAGAGATTTAGATACAGGTTAGATCAGACAAATCTGTGCCATCAGGTCTCATTGCATTCATTCAATTCTGCCTTACACTGCAAATACACCCTGCAACACTGAAATAGCAAATGGGTGTATCAGTTGCAAGTGCAATCAGCCAGTGGAATCACACAGAAAGACGAAAAAAAGTCAGAGATTTTTATACCCATGCCAGTTCAGAGTCTATGGCATGGTAATTTCTCAAAATGTGTTGGTTTTAAGTAAAAAGCTTTGGAGAGTTTTCTAAAAGGACACTCTACCCACTTCCTGAAAAAGGCAGGTCTGCTGGTGGCAAGCACAAAGAAAATAGAGCCATCTAGGATCTTCATCTAAAGCTGTTCTTTCTCACTTCTGTCATATAGGGCTACAAGTTTATTCATTAAAACCATAACTGTTTTTTTCCCCCCAAGAAAGAGAAGAGAAACTGGCTTTATAAGAGGTGCATTCCTACAGTCATAGGTAATTAGCAAACAGAAAACTGTCAGAAAATTTTGGCAAGCCCAGGCAATAATGACTCACAACCACCATTTTTTTAGCCAAGAAACTTTTTCTATACCTCTTCAGTCATTCCTTTCTGTTACATTCAGTGTAGCTTTCAACTTTTCACTTGGTCATCTCAATTGCTTGTCTCGTGTTTGGGGAGTACAAGAGTCAACCGAGTGGGATTAATTTATAAAGAACAAATAAAACCCCATTCCCCTGGCAGCTGTGGGTCCTTGCTAAGCAACAGCAGGATGTTCTCAGTAAGACCTGATGACAGGATGCTTCCATTTGATATTTACTTGCTCACCTCCGTCAAACTGTAATATCCAGGGTGCCAAGCCCTCAAATAAGCCAGAACACTCTTGGATTCTACTACCCCAGTCCTCATTTTAGCAACTCTTTATTAGAGATAAAGGAAGGCCTATTAAATTGATCACAAGACAAATAGTAAGCAATCTGAGGTTTAATCCTGGCTTTGGTATTAACTTTGAAAAAAATCACTTCTTGTAACTGTATTTCACATCCATGATAACAATTGTGCTCTGTAGATGTGCAAGGGTTAATTAGTTATAATTCCCCTTGAAAAATGTAAAGTGCTATGTAAGTGCTAAATACCATAAGTTTTTCCAATAATAAATTGGCATAATTCCTAGATGTGATTACAACTTGTCCAAAAACCATGCATAATGCATATGTACACAAAAAAGTACATCATTCATTATGTATGACCTTGAGCAGCCTAGAAAAAAGATATTAGCCTAAGTAATCCACTCAGTATTTTGCTTTCTCTAAAATGGTCCAGAATTAATAGATTGTAAAATATGTATCTTTATTGTCCCCTATCTTTTCTTGCAGTTAGTATGGTAAGAAAAGCTGATTCTTTAATATAGTATGAATTATGAAAAGTTCACATGCAACAAAATTAAATTGGCGTTCATTCAGTTTGGACAAAATGCAAGAATAGTTAAGGAGTAATAATGCTGTTCTGATTATATAAGTAAGTTGTACTTAAATAATATATAGCAATGCAGCTTGAGAGCCTTATAGGAGTTAACAGATTACAACATCCTTATAAAAGCATATCATCCCCACATTTACAAAGAGTAAAAGAAAATGATGAAGTGAATTAAATGAATTGCCCAAGATGAAATAAGGTCCAGATTGAGCTAGAAAACTTGGTCAGTCTCCTAAATTGTTGGTTAGCAGTCACACCTCCAGCTCCATCTTATCAAAGGATTTCCTTTTGGATATAGCTATCACTTTATCTTGTTATTTGTCAGGAATGAAAACCTCCAGAATGGTCACATGGAGATACATAACTCTGAAGGAAGCAACTGTTAGTATTTTAAAAAGCAGACAATGTAGTGGAAGAGAGGTAAAGGAGACAAAACACACCAGACTGAATTTGCAACAGAAATATAAATGTTTGTGGGAAGAAGTCCCTTGTAAGCTCCCTGGATTGTCAAGACCAATCAAAAAAGCAATCCTGGAAGAGAGGAAGTGTAGTGTTGGAACCCCTGATTTTATTTCACTTGCATAATAGCACAAGAAAATCTGGTGCCTCAGCCATGCACAGTAACTTTTGTATTTATAATTGCAGACAATAAGTACTCTGGCTTCGGGGAGGGACTCTCAGTTTCTAGAATAAGACCCTAGACATTTGTGGAGCCTCACAGCAGGTATATTTCCTCAGCCAACTTAAATTTCTCCTCTTGGGCAGCTAGTGCTGCTAGCAAACTTTGGGGGAGATTTTCCTGACTCAGCTTCAGCTCTGGGCTTGCTTCAATGAGTGATAGTTCTTTAGGACCTCATCCACACTAGTTGTAACGAAGAGCACAAGGTGACAAAAGGCTCTTGTCATCTTTGCCACTGCAACTCAACATCTCATGAATTTCAGGAAGCAAGTCATTCTGAGTCCCTGAAAAGGAAGAAAAGGACATAGGAATCCTCCTCACAAGCTTGCACTCCCATACCCCCATGCACACTACCTGACCTTGTAAACATAAGAGAACAGCAAAAAGCTGCTTGCCCATTTGCTGTCCTGTTAGCAGAAATGGGTTGGAAATAAAACTGCATGCCTTCTAAATTTCTCTGCTCGTTAGTCCCCCCCCCCCTCTGATTTTGTTACTGTAATGAACAGCTGCTACATGCTCAGACTGAGGATGTTAAACCTTAAGAGCAGGAAGTAATTGATTTAGGCATATCTGTTTCAGGCCCTTTCTAGATTACAGCTGGACTGGTGCAACTTGCAAGCTGTCCTCAGTCTGTCTACAGCTCTTAAACCTTTGCCTGAGCTGTCAATGCATCTGGCAAAGCAAGCATCACTCCAACCTGACTCCTATGCTCAGAAAAGAACATTCATTCTGTTAGTGCCATGCCAACTGCCCAAAACACCTTCTGCAGACAGCACCACCACCTTTCCCACCTTCTTCTGGCAATCCATTGCACCCTGACCTGGACAGTGCTGCTTGCCATGAAGGCAATGAATCCTTCATGGCTGTTTGGTCCTTGGCCTCTCTGACGATTCCCCAAAATGTCAGGTAATGCCAATTACACAGCTTTTCTGAGATATGACACTTGCCAGCTAAGAGAATGGACTTGATTCTCACTACTTTCAGGAAAGACTATCAAATAATACTTTAATTTGCCTACAGCTTGCATCTCAGTTCAAACCAGGGCTAAGAAAAGGCATTGGAGATCTCTGCTTACCCTGTTAGCAGCTCTGAGTCACTCAGATTGCTCTGAACCCTGCATCAGAACTGTTCATAAAACCCAGCTTTATTAGCATGCATCTGGTGAGAACCTGGCAGACAACTTTGCCCAGTGGCAAAAAAAAATAATCTATTTAATCCTTGGAACATTTGCAGCTGCTTTTCCTGAATATGCATTTGTTGGTGGTTTCCAAAGGGTTAAGGGCTAGATCTAATTGCTAATAAAGTTGAATAAAATATTCTCAAGGGCATTGACGGGAATTGTCTCAGCCTCTAAATCAGTTAAACCAGTTTTTAATTAAACAATACTTAATAAATAACATCTAAAACAACTGAGCTGCTATCTTAAGGCTTACTAAGGAAAGGCTGATTCTTAAAGTTTTATTTTGCAGATTCTCTGACTGCAACATAGAGGAGGTTGGACCGAGCTTTTATAGTAGAATAAAGCATTTATCTTAGTGATATCAACCTTGCTTTCAACTTGCAATCAACCTTGATTTCAACTGAGTTATGCCACGTTTGCAGCAGATCAGAATATTTGCATATTTTATAGTACTCTGAGCTGATCTCAACGTAATAATGTGAGAGGCTCTTCCTTACATACAGACTTCCATATCAGTACATTTTCAAATCCAGCATGTTGAGACATTTAAACTCTTGGAGCTGGGACTATCTTTGCTCTGTTTGTGCAGCACCTAGCAGAGTGCAGTTCCAAAACGCAAATAGGGCTGATGAGTATTCCAGTAATACAAACTGTAAGTGATTTACTTACATTTCACATGTCTTCATGTCACAAAACAGATGCTTCTTCTGTCATGTGCAAAGGGTTGTATGCAATACACTTCTGACTAAGCAAGTGTGAAAGGCGTCAAAGACCTACCTGACAAACCATATGGCAGATTTATATATGAAGTAGTGTACTTTCAGATGTACTGCCTGAGAACATGCTTGTCAAACAATTGTGTGGTCTACAAACACACAACAGTCTTAATATGGTGGAAAGTGTAGATAAAATGCATCCAGATTCCAGTACCCTTGCTGACTCTGAGTGCCTTACTCCACCACAGTCCCACTGAAATTAGCTATTCAGCATACCCAATAACTCTATCACCAGCCGGTCGTTAAGTGTGCTAATTCCAGTATCACAGCATAAGCCATCTTAATCCACTTGCCCTGGTCATACCTACTCGTATCATTTATGAGTCACTGCCATGCTTAGCTCTACTCTGACTTCCCTAATTACAACAATCCCTGAAAGAAATGGGATTGTTATCTTGGAAGCCAACATGCAGCCCAGGCCATGTGAGCTGCCACCATTGACTGGGACCTACTCAAAGCTCTCAGCAGTGATGTCACTAGAACATCCTAGTGACAATATTTCAGTTAAAATTTGTCAGCTAAGGGATATGTCTTTTTTAAAATGTCATGGCATGGTAAGGGGTACTAAAAACCATCACAAGATATTAGCTGGAGAAGAATTCTATTTACACCACAGAAGCAGTGTAAAACTTCCTTTTCCCCCATAATATGTTTTTCCTTCTAATAAATCGTTTATTTAGTACTGTAAGACATAGAAAATTTAATTCAAAAGCTTTATTCAACCATGCTAAGTTTTCATTAGTGCAAGTAAGACAATGATTTGTGTACATTAAATACCAAAGCAAAATTCTGCAGACCTAGTGCATAGACTACTGCATTGATGACCGCTCTGCACAATGTGCAAGGAGTGAGCATTCAGTGAGTTAAAAGCACAGTGGAATCCCAGGGACTTTCTTCCTTTTTATTTTCTGCCTATTTACACAGGCTCTTGATGTCAGGGCCTAGAGCATATCTCTCTCCCCTAAACTTCTAAAGGCTAGTGAGCTGGTAAGCTCTGTGAAGAAAGCTAGAAGGATTTGCCTCACTAGCTCTGCTAAGATATCTTGGGGGGGTTCCCCCCTTCCTCCCCTGCAAGCTGAAGCTCTCACCCTTGTCCCCTGCCTGAGCTATGTCTCAGCTGCGTCACACAGCCATGCCCATGCCTGGCCATGCATCCCCTTGATCCAGACACTGATCCACAGACTGATTTCCCAGCTGACCTTGGCCTGTCCCCAGAGGTGCCTGATATCCTGGGCCAGGGGCTGCCCCCCTGGCCTGCACTGCTCCCTCACTGGGGGCAGTAGGACAGGCACTGGCTGGCAAGGAATGCCCAGGAATCCCCTGCAGCTCCTGGTTCCCCAGCCAGCTATCAGCCCACACTGCACCCTGATATTTAGTATTTAACAACTGTATGTCAACTTCTTTTAAGTACTAGGAAATACACATTTCTTAAATCTCAAAAAATAAGCTGAAAGCAAGAAAACTAAAGAGCACCCAATACAGACATGCATAGTTTCCTAAGGGGCAGGGGCACATATCTTTTTTAATTGATATTTTAAACTTCAAGAATGAATTAATAACCCAATTACAACTCTTAGCATCTTAATACCTTCATTTGAAGTATTCAAAATTATTTCCTATCACTAACAAAAGTATGGAGGCTGGAATTTATTGTTTCCAGTTGAAACCTACTGTGATTTGCAGTCAAAACATAACATTCATTCCATCAACCATCCTAACTGCAGGCAGAAGCAGTTCTATTCCAGAGGAAATCTTTGCATCAGCTTTAGTTGTGAGTGGCCAAGACACTCTAAAATAGCATGCTCTTTCTGGTGCAACAGGGTCACAGCAGAGGTTTCAGAATGGACAAGACATTAATGGGGCCACTTCTGCTTGCCTTCCTAACAGAAAAACAGTTACTCAGGGCATGCTCTGCATGAGAAAAGAAAAAAAAATCAAGCAGTTCTTTACCTAATACCAATAGTACTTTTTCTCCTGCTCACAGATTTAGGCAGTTAGCTTGCAACCTTCTCAAATGATTTCTATACCTGGAAAGCATAGCAAACATTCAGATCTCTCCTATCAGAGACTAGCTGGGAAAGCACAATAAAAAGGAAGGATCAACAGTGGAGAGTATCATAGAGGCTGCAGGCTTTGTAAATAGTGTCTGACTAAGGGACTGCCTATCACTGCTGGAAGACACTTTAATTCACTTTGGAAACTGCAGTGCTTATCCCACATCTAAGATAGTCAATACCCTCACAGACCTTCAGAGAACACCGGCTAAATTCCTATTCACACATTTGTTCTGTTCACACTCAGTGCAGGGCTAGATGACAACCACCTCGCAACAGTCAGTGTAGCAGTTTGCTCAAAAGAGACCTGCTTTTTCAATTCTTTGCTTCCTAGTGACATTTACACAAGTGATGGCAGGGCACCCATACCATAGAGAGTGGACAAGCCATACAGAAACTGTTCCCTGCTGCCTCTATGCAGGCATCATTTGAGTCGATGTTAGTGCCTGCACACAGGCACTTGGCATTCATTAGTCTTTGTCTCTCACGGACACCCCATGGCTCTGGTTAGCACCTACCCAGCAGAAGGGTCTGATCACTGGCAGCCACACATGTCCAAATGAAACATCCACAGCCACCCACCAGTGTCTGAATGGTGATGGCTGCTAGACTGAGGGGACTTTAGAGGGGTAAGGAGGGCCAATTGCTGCAGCAATTGCTGAATGGTATATTGGACATTTTATCAGTGGCAATCCTGTCAAACTCAGCTCGGCAAGCCCTGTTTTATAGCACTGATCCTCTTTACATCACAGAGGATATATCGCTAAATCATATACAGGCATCTGAATAGGTAGCCTGAATTTCAGTGAAAGGATGATAAAGTTTGATTCTAATGTAACATCCAGTGAAGCTCATGGAAAGGTCTTCATGAGTTTCAACAAGTACTAATTTTTCTCCTCTGTCACCTCCACACTCAGTCTGTTAGAGACAGACCTGAACAAACACTTACAGGTGAGAGAGCTGTGCTGTGAAAGTCACCATGGATGCCCGAAGAGGAATGCAGATTCCTCAGTTACTGGGCTTTCACCACACCATTCACACACAAGCCTGGGGATGTCCTGGGTGCAATATTTAAGCACTGGGTAAGGGCCAACCAGTGCTGCTAGAAACAAGTCAAGAAGACCCCAAGAGATTAATATCAACACTTTGAAATACATCAGGCAGCAGTCATGGGTTGATTGTGTAAGTACTGAAAAGTTTCTGACTTTGTGTGTCAAAGACATCACAACAATTCAATAGTGACATGACAGAAATGAAGAAATAGGGCCTCAACACAAGCAAACAGCAATATTTTTCAAAGCACCATTTGCACTAAAGGCTCATTGAAAAGGGAGAAAAAAAATGTTTGTCACACCTAATGGTAATCTGTGAGCAGCTTCAGATTGGATACCTTTGAGAAAAAAGCATTAAAAATACGAGACAGTCGTCAGAGCATGCACCAGGAACTATAGGGATAACTTCATTTCAGAATTTTCACTAGTTGCTAGATGTGCTACATCTTGGGAATTCTTTTGATTCCAAATGGCTGATGTTCAAATAAAATTTAAATAACCATTAATTCAAATACTCCTGATTCATACTCTATATTTTATCTAACTTTTCTTTAATGTAGTCAATGAATAATCTTATGTTAGGATGGCTACATACAGGTTTTTCACAGAATATACTTCAAGTTGTTCTAGAACAAGCTTTCTCCCCCTGCCGAAAAGACATATGGAAGATAAGCAATTTTATAGAAAGTCTCTGAAGAGCAAGCTTTTTTCTTTTCAAAGAATTTGAGATCTTAATCAGATGAAAATTAATTGCATGCAAATGTGTGATGCAACTCCAAGATTCAGCTCAGCCCCCTTGTATACAGCTGCAGCTGATTTTTGTCCCCTTCTAGGTAGTCAGGAAATTAGTTTGAAGCCTGCTGCTAATACTTCAGTCAGGATTTTAGGATTTGAGGCTAGCAAGTGAATACGTCTTTGAGGCTTGATATATCAGGCAGGGGGCTTGAGTCACTGAAGTGATTAACTTTGACCATCAAAGCAGCCCTAAGCCTTCACACTGAGCTTTTAAACTTGTGGAATGGAGAATCAAAATAGGATGAAATACTTAACACATAGCAATAATTGCTAATACACTGACAGCACAAAACTTTGGACCAACACACCTCTCCACAATTCACAATAAAGGTCTCTAGCTTTATTAACTGCGTTAGTAAAGTCGTGTCCTGAGAATGAATACTTACACAAGTCAAGCTAAAAAATGCCAGTGCCTAGGAACAGGTATGCCAGAAGAGCTAGGCAAAGTCTCAGTGGTGTTGGTTTAGCTGACAGGACTACACATTAGCAATTGCACTGTTGTTCAGCAGTTCTGAGCTTCTGAGAGGAAATTCTAAGGGGAGAGGGCAGCAAAGAGGATAAGGAGGATTAATTTTAAATGCACATTTTATCTTTTTACTCAGAAAACCAATGTTCAAATAATAACATCTGTGCTTAAAAGATAAAGGTAAAGCAGCAGAGAAAAGCCAAAATCCATTAGTACAATGAGTACTTCCAATTTTAGTAGTAACAAGCAGAGCCCGTTCACACAGAGGTTAGCTAAACAGTTATTTTAAGGACTCACTGTCCTTAGTGGAAAATTAATAGAGCAAGTGTCAAAAGCCTTTCATGATTTTAAAAATTAGAACAGTCTGTCTCCACTGGGTATCCGTCCTGCACAGAGAACTTTTGCCTACTGAAATGTAAAGTGTGAAGTTTATTCAGCTCCTAGAACTTAGCACAGATGTCCTGAAATCATAATATCTACATATCTCAATCACACATGGCAATTGATGAGCATACTGGCTACCTAGAGCAACACAATTCCTCTGCTCAAGTCATTTACATCATTCACAGCAGTGGAAAATTTAAAATACAGTCACTTAAAGAATCACAACACTTCAAAAACCTCCCTTTCTGGAGGGAAGAACAGGGGGCATAAGCAATTATTAAAGCTGCAGAAGAAAACAGTGGAGGAAGGAGAGTGAACAAAGCATGAACATTTGCCAGATCTGAACTTAAAAGCAAAAACCCAAACTTGAAGTTCTGCATTATGTCCGGCATTGAAAGTTTTGCTCATCTTTTTTGGGGGAATCACACAGGTATATTTGAAGGTAGAACTAGGTTTATAACATCCATGGCTCAGAGGATCACTTGATGCTACACGTGTCATTTGACTTTTGCAAGAAGCTGAACACACTTATCAGTCAATCCCCTGACCTGCAATGGCAGTTTTTACTTGCTGTTCAGCCCAGCATACATAAATTTATTTTTGGACTGCAGCTTCCATCAACTCCCACTTGTCTGTGGGTGGTTTGCCAAAGTTATAAATTAACAGTGCCACCTATTGCACATAGGTTCTGATGCAGACATCAGATTTGTCTCTGGGTAGGGCTAGCTCAGGTTCAGCACAATCCTTCAGTACAGATGCTGTGCAAACCAAGTACTTGGCTTCCAAAGCTGGCATGCGCTTTGAAGTAGAGCGCCAGTCATGGCCCCAACTTGGGTCTAGCAGTGTTTGTTTACTCCAGTTTTAATCAATTCCACTGGTCTTGCATGGGTTCTGGAAGAAGCCACTCAGTCCCTTTATACTGGTCTTCGAAGTACATCCCCTAGTTACAGGATCACCTAGTCATAGCATTCTCCCCTTACATCAGGCAACAGAGAAACACACTGCACACTCTTGCCAAGTTTGACACATACCTTGCTTTTCCAGCAATCTATTAGAGATGTGAATTTAAAGGTATGAGAGAAAGGAATGCTGAGCCCTTCCAGTATCTTCTGCCACAGGGCAAGATCAGCTGGCTTTGTCCTTTATTGCAATGACAGAAAAGAAGGAAAAAGCCCTTTCCCAGGCTGTGGCAGACTAAGGAAGTCCTGCTGTCTCCAGAACTGTCCCCTTATGGCTGTTGTCCCTGGGTCTGTCACGCTTACTGGCTGCTCTGTCCCCCTAGGCACTGTTAACAGCCCAGGGACCATAATCCCCCCAAGCATAACACTAAGCACAATAGCCAAACAGAGGAAATTAAAGGGGTCTTGTTGTTGGAAAGCCAAATAAAAAAAAAATCCAAGTTCTCTCCCTTATTTACACAGTCAACCACTTTCTTTTACTCTTTCTCTCCTTATACTCTTCTACTAGCTACTGTCACATATTTCCTAGTCATTCAGTTACTCTAACCAAACAGAAAGCCTACTCACAATCACTGTTCATTAGCAGTAGCACTAGGACAACAATGTGTTTAATTGATGCTGTGTATTTTTAAGCACTATACCTTGTCCATTCCTATCCTGCACATCCTCATCCTACAATATTACAGGTAGCTTGCATGGACCTCTTGTCTTATTTCTTCAAGAGACTACAGATATTCTAGTCTATTATCCAGCTGCTCTCAGTTGTACTCTCACATTCCGTATTATACCATTGACAAAACTGCAGTAACATTTATTTTTCAGGCCTACCCCGAGCACAGCTTTAATCCTTCCAGATCAGTGCGAGAGAAGGCCAGAGCCCAGGTCCCAAGCAGTTCTGTTTCTTTCAGGTCTGGGCTTTGATGCATATGTACATGATGAAGAAAGGTGATCTCTTGTGACATTACTAACCTCAAGGTTGCATCTACTATCCAATATTAAACAGTTAATTTTAACGCAAACTTAATGGAATTGTATTTTGGATCTTAATTAAGCTTTTCTGGCAGAATGAAAGGTGTATTGAATCTTTCTCTTGCGTGTCCCTACCCCTCAGCCACTGACAGGAGTCAGATTGACTGGAGAATAAACTCATTTTAGAGTTCATTTAGTTCATTTTAGTAAAAATTTGCGCTAATATCTTATTTTGACAAATCAATACTTGCCAAAGCTCTTTACAACAGGTTCCAAATTGTTTTTCAGACTCATGAATATATTCAGCTTTACTCAATGTTTATAAGGAGAAACAATTAGGAGTGTTATGTGACAGTAAACTCAACTTTGCCCTGGTGAACCTGACTTTATAGGTAATCTGATTATACAGATCACCTAACAAGTGCAAGCAGATGAATATGTGTTATCATTAAGTCTCTCTTGTTCCAGCATTTTAAAAAAGCCCCTTTCTCTTTTAACCTGCTTGAATGTGCACATACCTGTCACCCAGCTTTTGGTAGTAAGTAGTGCTTCATTTTAACTTCTGATCAGACATACAGACAAGATTTTTTTTAGGCTTAATGTTCCTTAGTGAACCTTTTATTTATTTTTGTGCATCATCTCCACAATAACCTATAGTTTTGATATTCTAATAGCAAACTAACATCATTGGCATAACTGTAATTTAGCTGTAATGTTGTTGGGGAAAGTGTATTTCACAAGAAAGTGACTTGTCAGATATCATAGCTATTTGGATGTTCAAAATGCCAATATTATATGCACAGCTGCACTTCAAACCCATTTTGGTTCAATTACTCAAGCAATTTAATTCTAAGACAACAAACCCAGCAAAATCCCCACTTTTTAAGACTAAGCCTCAAGAATTCTCGTTGAAAGTTAACCTTGAAAACCATTCTACAATTAATTTGAATTAGATTTCTATTTAGCAGCTAAAATAATTTCCCATAAATGACATTATGGCAAATGTGGTCTCTGTTGCCTTTCTAGTGGCAGAGAACTCATGCCTATAAAATAACTGAGAGAATCAAAGGCTGTAGTGTGCTGCAAAATGGATCCTGTGGGAAACTAAGAACTTACTGTGGAGCTGAAGCTAGAATATTTTTTCTTCCCCCTGCCCCCCGCTGTAGAACAGGAGTAACTATGCATCCAGGGGATACTCTGCACTTGTTACTTCTGAATTAAAAAAAACAGGCTGGATGAGCACATGATGAAATTGCTCAACACTAAAGAACAGCACATACATTCTTTGGGATCTTAAAATAATCTCCCAGGGGAACATTGTGGTGATTCTTTGAGACTGAAGACAACATGAATGCCAAATAAAGTTTCCATGTACTGACTAATCCACTAGCTATCTATCACTCTGCAGGCCTGCTTCCAGTTCTAATTCCCCTTGTCTTTTTCTTGGCCTGACTGATTTACTCATTGTCCTTTGGAGTTGCTACATACACACCAATGACAACAGGTTTTCCTCTTGGGGAATCCCCCATTAAAAGACATTCTTCAGTGGCCCCTCTTCTACCTTTAGTGCACATGTAACAGCCTTGCCCCCAGTATTTTCAATTTGAGCTATTCTAGGCATTTAGATCCAATTCTGTACTGCATTTGGCAGTGTGTAGCTGTGAAAAGATAACTTAATTGAGGTGTATGAGTCTCTGGAAAAATGCTTCCTAATTGTTCATCATACATATGGAATCAAATTTCTCCTATTTCTAGGCAAGGCAGTTCTTTAACCAGAACTACAGCTGCAGTGGCTTAAGTAGTTAAAAATCCCCACACTGTATCATAAAAACATACAACATTGAGTAGTCTCACTATTCAGAAGTAATAGATCTGCTATGACTTATGAGCTGGCAGAAAATTTATCAGAAGGTAAATTTTTCAAGGGAAAGCCAGATCTTTAAATAAAATCTTTCATGGAGACTTTTTTTGGCAAAAACATCACTTTCTGAATAAACACTGAATGCCTGAAATGTGGTAAATATTAGCCCGAAATGAAAATACAAGAGAAACTTCCACTACACAGCTTTGATTATATAAAAGACCAGGGAGAGATGACTTGGAGGCACTTTGATGACAATTCATAGCTGAAATATGTGATTTAGGAATGAAATGTTTTTACCAAATCTCAACTTCCCTTGTGAAGGTAGGCCTAATTTACTGACCTTCAAAGCACTAATTTAAATCCTTGTAGTTTTGGCCTCTACATTTTCTATCAAGCAATTTTTAAACTTCTTTAAGTTCATCATCACCTCCGTATGAACCAAAAAACCAATAAGAAACTCACTCCCCCAAGCCCCACACAACTTTATATAACTGCCAGAATCTTTTTTTTTTTAGGTCTAATTGATTACAAGTTCAAAGCTTCGGAACACAGCAGTCTTAAATGCTAGTTTTTAATCCTTTCAGAGATTGTGAAAAACTAGGAGAACCTTAGTCTAAAGCACTGGCAGGGCAATGGCCAATTTAACTGTGCTGCAACTGTTGCCCACAGTTTCTGCCAGTGATTTCCAATACATTAACAACTTCGAAAAGTCTTCTTATACAAATGTAGCAATTGCTAAGAATTTAAACTGGTGTTTATGAATACACAAACATAGAAGGCAGGAATAAAACTAGCCAGAATATATTTCAGTTCTAAAAAAATACTGTGCTGAAATTTTGAATATTATCATGCCTACAGTATTCATCCAAGGTTCAGAAAAGTCAATGAAAGCAATCCCACTGGTTTCAACTGACTCTGAACTGGATCCCAAGCACCGTCAAGAGCAAAAGACTACTAAAAATATAGGCAGAAGGCAGTAAGCAAAATGCTGTGTTAATCTGATCTACTGTAATCACCTGCATTCTGGGCTTACAGCAAAGTACACGAAAGATCTTCATAGTTAACATACATAATTTAGAAATTAAAGACCCTGCTGTCAGCCCAGAGCACACTCCCCTCCTAGGAGTGCAAATTGGGGGAATTAAGTAGTTTAGCTGGCTCAGTCCAAGGGCAGTTCCTTTGCTGATAAGAGCTGTTATGAAGAAAGCTAGAAATGAGGGCTTGCCCCTCCTTTCCTTGGGAAGTGATTTTAAGCTGAAGCTTTACTGCTGGCCCCTGCTTCTGCTCTATCCCAGCTGTGCATCTGTGCCCAGACTCATATCTCAATGACTCTGACCAACATCCACTGCCCAGGTTTCTTGACTTGGCCTCAGACCTGTGCCTTGTCACAGCTGATGGTCACTGGTCTCCATCTGACCCTGATCCCTCCTGGTCACTCCTGCTTGCATTATCATCATGCTCTGCTCCTGGCACCTCTTTTGCTGCAGAGCAGCCAGTTGTCACTGCTCCCTCACACCAGTTTGGAACGAGAGCCTTATAACACATTTAAACTTTAACACTGACAAAAGTAAAGCCATTTGTGATTTTTAGACTCTATTTTTCCTGCTGGAAATCTTATGCCACTCTTTATGCCTACACACTGCTAATGTATTCACAATTCACAAGAAATTGAAGACAACTGCTGCAAAAAGGAAAAAATCTAGTTTAAGTAGTAAAGCCTTGAAAGTCAAGAGTTGTAAACTTGCCTATGCTAGTCCACTGTAGACTGCTTTAGCTCTCAACAGTACATTTGTAAAACACATTTTAAATTAATTCTTCTATTTCTTCCCCTCAAATGCATTTCTCCCACCCAAACCTTCAAAAGTGTCCAATATCCAAAGAATTAAAAAACTGTATTACCCATGTGCTCAGAGCTTTAATTTTTCCTACACAATTTGAGTCCATTTCTCCTTTTCCCAAAATAAGTGGCAGTCTTGCCAGAGTAGGGCTGGGATCAAATCCTTTAATTAAAACCAAGCATTTATTCACTTAAGTTTGGCAACAACTAATATTTTCGTATTCCCATTTGTATGGGCTAAATTGTTTCATGCACATAAATTAATACATTCAAAGTCAAAATAGTATCCGATGTTTCACTGCCCTTTTCCAAAGATAATGTGATCTATTAAAAAGAACTATAGTTTCTACAGGAAGGCCTATGACAGGACAAATTTTCATTGCTGGCTTTCATTTCTCCTTGGATGTTCAAAGGCAACATCCCTCTTCTTTCCACCTCTTATTCATTTTTAAGTACCTCTCAACTGTTTGTAATTCAGGAACTTGTGTACATCAGCAAATCAAGTAGAACTGATAGTAGTGAATATGCAAAAAGTAGACTAAAAGGAAGATATTAGCATTTTTTGGTACTCCTTTCATTTCAACATCTGCATACAGCATTTCACTAGAGTAGATATTTCTCTATTTTTCTACCATGAACCATTTTGCCATGACTATCAGTCCCAGATTGCTCGTTTAAGAACATACTGCTAAGGGAACTAGGGACTATTTGTCTTTATTTAATAACAATGAAAATTGGATAGCATGGAGTGATAGGGGATGAATTGTACCATCTGTTTCCAGGACAGAAGCAGCAGGAACTCTACTTTTTACAAGGAGTTTCTGGTTTTCAGAAGATGAAGGGCCTAGCACACTCATTCAGTAAGTGCACTTTTACATTTATCCAAAAAGTTGTGCAAAATTTTCAGAGAAAACTGTTTTTAAGAAATTATGAATTTCTATAGGATGCTTTAAGCATTTGTACGTCAACGAAACAAAACAGGAATATATAGTTTTCTTAGTATTTAAATAAAGTTACTCTGTACTGAGGCTTTTAAAAATAATTGCTCATTAAGATATTTCAAGAACAGTGAGAGTTAAATTAGGATGCTGTGCACAGACAATCATACTACTTAAAGAACATACTGTGCATCTACCTTGAAAACACCTAGTGACTGTGTCACTGCTGGTTAACTATACTCTTTCCTAAATGAAAAATACAAGATCCAAGTATAACAGCAGTAAAACCTTTGGGAGTATATCATTGTTCTCTTATGTATCTTTTACAGAGAGCTTTTTATTCATGCTCCTCAGTCCATGTGCAGACAGGGAAGCAAAGTGGAAGTGAGGCGAATTGTTCAGAGTGGCAGAGAAGAAACCAGAACCCATTCTTCTCAACCAGCTGGTAGCTTGATCCCTGCTGCCACACACTTGAGACAACCCCAGCTCAAAGCAAGCATCTGTCCTGGTTTCAGCTGGGATAGAGTTAATTTTCTTCCTAGTAGCTGCTATAGTGCTGTTTTGGATTTAGGATGAGAATAACATTGATAACACACTGATGTTTTAGTTGTTGCTAAGGAGTGCTTACACTAGTCAAGGACTTTTGAGCTTCTCATGCCCTCCCAGCAAGAAGCTGGGAGGCGGCACAGCCAGGACAGCTGACCCAAACTGGCCAAATGGATATTCCATACCATATGACATCATGCTCAGTATATTAACTGGGGGGAGTTGGCTGGGGGGGAAGCAACCACTGCTCAGGAACAGGCTGGGCACTGGTCAGCAGGTGGTAAGCAATTGCATTGAGCATCACTTATTTTGTGTATTATTTTATCATTATTATTATTATTTTCCCTTCCTTTTCTGTCCTATTAAACTGCCTTTGTTTCATCTCACAAATTTTACTTTTTTTCCTTCCCAATTCTCTCCCCCATCCTCCTGCAGGGGGTGAGCAAACAGCTGTGAGATGTTTAGCTGCCTGCCGGGTTAAGCCACAACATATCTTAGCAGAAATGGGCTAATTTTACCAGTTCTCTTCTTTTAAAATATGTACATGTGTTCCACTGTATGATGTGACATTCAAAGCTGACTAAATTATACAGTGATCTGAAGATATTTTCAGTAACAGTTATTTTACAGCTGGAACGTGCCTCAAGTAGCCAGCAGAAGCTTTTCAGCTCAGACCTTACTGTAGTCCCCAATATTTTTTTGGCTCCTTCTTACCCTTTATGTCCTTGTGAAACATATTCAAAGTCAACTGTGTTTGATTTAAAAAAAATTAAGAATCCAATTCATGCAGGAAAATGTTTGGTTTCTAATGCTCAGCCCAAGTACATTTTTTAAACCCAGAGAGCCTAATTCTCTTGGGTTTCAATAAGATGCAGGATACAGAGTGCTCAATATTCACTGAGCTTTTTAAAAGCACAAATGATATCCATAAGAGCTTCCTGGTTGCTCACCCACTCTTGGGCCAGAGGGCAGGAGAGGAATTTGAAGGTCTGCTTATTACTATTATCTCCATGCTCCTGGAACAAGAAATAGGCAAGTATGCTTCCTACAATTCTTCCAGGCACAAAGTAGAAGCTGGTGGCAGAGAGTGAAGGGGGCATTTTCACTCCTTCCAAGATTGTACAATAATTCAAGCCTTAATCTGTCACCATGCCTTGCACAGTTTTAACATTCCTTTTTTAGCATCTTTTTCTTTTCCTTCAATTAATTGTAATGGAAGTAATGCATTAAGAAGCAATGTTTTGACAAGAAATTCAAGACAAGACTATGGAACTGTTCCTTTTAAAGTAATTATCAAAGTCCAAATTAATTTTAGTAAGGAAATCCAAGCTTTAACCTGGTAGTTAATGGAGATTATTCCAGAAAGAAGACTCATTTTTCATATAGTATAATGACAGATCTTGTTTTCCATAAAAAAAATTTGAGAAGGCTTGTGAGCATTCTGCTTGGTTTCAGCCAACATAGATTGTTTAACACCAAGGCCTCCAAGAAGTAATTTTATTTCCTATCTTTATGTGCAGCTGAATTTTCTCCAGGGCAGAGAATGTAGACTGACTGTCAAAAGCTGGGAGCTGCAAAATCCAGACACAGCACTTTTTGCCATCTTCAATTTATGCCCCTTGTTTTTAAAATAAGAGAAAATGTTGCTAAAGGTGGAGGCAGATAATTTGATTTGTGTTATTTTATAAGTTTTACTCTTAATTGGGATTGTCATTTATAATATGTACAAGGGCACAAGGTGAAACAAGTTCATTACTTCTGTAGAGGCAGCAAAAGAATTTTTCTAAATATGCATTGGAGCAACAGCCATCAAGAGTCTAGTAATGAGCTCACATATGTCCCAAGAAGAAATCAGCAGGTTATTAACATACTATTAGTTTTAATAAGATTCTTACATCCATTTTTATGATTGAAGTCAATAAAGTTTAACTGCAATGCAAGACCTACATGGAACTGTCGCTTACAGCTTCTACTCTCCAGAACACACAAGTGGGTAAACAACTGGAAAAAAACCAAGAAAAAATTTCTAGTCTATATGAAAATCCAGGTCTAATGTATCTAATGATACTGACCCCATTGCTTTGATGCCATTAAAAATGGGAATGTTGGAAACCAGTCCACTGCAATCAGTGGAGCTCTATCAGGGTAAAGTGTCTCTGAACATGGAGTTCATCAAGCACTCAGCATGACACAAAGATCATTCAAGTTTATACCTGTCTTCTAGCAATTCTCCCTGGACTGGAAAAGTCCCATTAAAGTAAATTGCAGAAGTGATTTCTGCCATAAAGAACTGGGGAAAAGAGGGAGAGGAAGGGAGAAGCCATCAGTGAAGTATTCAATAAAGATTTCATTGTGTTGCATTCTTCTAAAGTGACTTGAAATGAGGTTCACCACCACATTTCTCTCACAAAAGCGAAGTCAAGACAGAAAATTTCAAAACATTAAAAACCGCAAGTCAGGTCTCTGAATGCTTAGAATAATATTGTATTTTCTGGAATCAGCGGATCTTGCAAGAGACTTAGGGCTGTATTAGGGGTTATTTTATCCCTGAAGGACAGTACACTAACATCTGTTCAATATGCTTTCATGTGGGCATACTGATTTTACACTTTCAATTGCTTCATGCTAAGCTTTCTGAATAAGTCTTAAAACATTCAGAGTCAGATCATATGAACTATTATAAATGAACTCTTAGCCTATTTCCCTTCAACATTCCTTGCAGCCTCTCTGCCCTGTACTACTCCCTAACAAAAGCAGAATGCAAATTTTACATAGCAAGCCAGGTAAAGGAGATAAGCAGCATGAATAGTAAAAAAAACCACACAGATGGTAACTCCTGCTTCTGCCCTCAGCCATGCAGAGTTGTGTGCATATGCAGAAATGGAAGAATGGATGTGAAAAGGCTCTCTAGGCAACTTGGCCTTGAGAGCCTGCCTGAGCTCCAGCAGCATCTCCAAACCAGGATATGGGTTGCAGTGGTGCTTCGAGTTAAGTTCAGCATTCTGTCTCCAACCTGTGATGCTTCTTTTTACAGTGCAGCATATGAGTCTCCATGGGCAGCCTTCCAGCTGCCATACCAGTTCCAGGTTTGAGAAAGTTTGCCCCCTCCCACCTCTACTCTGGCAGCATGGAAGAGACCAAGCAGAAAGGCAGTGGACTCATCTTGAGCTCATGCACTCAGTTGATGCTAGTTACCTACAATTTCTAGACAGAGGAAGTTGAGAAAGCCATCTTTACTTCGTACACACAATCAGATAGTGATGTTCTCACAGGGCCTGATTAGCCTCTCAGGAGGCCTGGGCACTTATGCATACCTGGGAAAAGTGAGCATTAAATGCTCCTTTTCTGATTTGGTAGTGGTTTTTTCTCTGCTCTACTTTGATGGAAATATTGGCCATAGCACTAGCCTATACAGCTCTCACTGCGTTGCACTAAGTGCAGAAATGGAAATTTCAAGACACTTTATTACTGTTTATCCTTAAAGCACTCTATGTGTCTATTTGTCTTTTATTATAAGCTAAGGAAATGCATAATCAATTGCCTGGTACCTGTATCTTGCAGAGAATTGAATCTGTAAGTATACACTCTAAAATCCTACAAGTAAATAGAAGATGCTAGAACACAGTTTGGCCACATTGGAGCACAGACTGGAAAAAAAACAAGCATCAGCTTAACATCAGAAAGCAGCTAAAGGAAAATGTAAACAGTCTCTAGAAATATGGGTATTTCTTAACAGATATTTGGAAGCAAGCATTCTTAATGAAGGGAAAAAGAGCCAGTCATTCTACTTGCTGCTATAGACATGCCTCAGGTGCATCTTAAAGAGACAGCTGAACACTTGGGAGTAAAACCTTGTGGAGACAAGGACAAGTGAAAGTACTCAAAAACCTACAGTTCTGCTAAAGAGAAAGTACATATGCCATTCATGTATAAGCTTACACCACACAAGAAAGCTCAGTCAAGATCAAACCTCCCCAGGGATGTGGTGGAGTCACTGGAGGTTTTCAAGATGCAACTGGACAGGCTGCTAGATAATCTCATCTATGCTCCCTTTCCCATGAAAGGCTGGATCAGATGATCTTTTGAGGTCCTTTCCAACCTGAGCTGTTCTATGATTCTATGATTAAAATAGCCCCTTCACCTTCTGTGAAGCAGAGTATTTTTCCACAGTCTTACAGTTACTTAAGGTTTGATTTGTCACCGAGGCATTTCAGGGCCAGTGTTAATGCCTTGTCATTGTGAAGGAAAATTGAGAAAAACCTTCAGAGTCTCAGAAGCTGCAACAAAGCTGCTGTTCAGACTGAGGCTCTGCACAGCAAGAGAGGCTGGCAGTACCAGCAAGGAAACCAAGCTCAGCCTGGAAACAGAATGTCATTACCAAGGTGCCGATATCCCAAGAGAAGCAAAATCTACTTAGCAGGAGGTGCTATCTTAATTTTGCTATCCTGTAATCAGCTGTTGACAAACTGTTAATTGACTGAGCACAGCATCCACCAACACAAGCAAGTGTTGAGGCAGACATGGGTTGTCTAACTGGATACATTCCCAATCTGTCATCATGTTTTCAAAAGATAAGTACACAACTGGTTCATCACACAGAAATGGAAATCACACCTGCTCCAAGCTGTCATTAACATACTACAATGCCAAGTAACTGCTAGAGAGGTAGAAAATGAGAGTTGCATTTGCATCTAGAGCAGGCATTTGCTTTCACTTCATCAATCAGCATCCCAGATTCCACCACAGTCAGTGGAGCAGCACTCAGCCTGCAGAACGCTAAAAAGGAGGGGAAGGAAAAATTTATTATCTATTTCTTACAGTACTAGATCTAAGAGACAACCCACTGGTTATGAGGTCACAGATCTTAAGCAAATACAGGAACTACTTTTGCAATACGAAGCATAAGTTGTGGAACCTACTGCTAAAGGATCCAAGAACCATGAAAAAGTTCAAAGAGGGGATAAAGAGATTCACAGAAGTCCACTGCTGACAATTAAAGATAAATTAAATGCTCCAGAAACCCTTGTTAGTGCCAGGTGTTTCCAAGATAGAAAAGATGGTATGCACAGCCTGAGCCTCTACTCTTTTCCTAGGTATTTGTTCCTACCCAGTGTTGAGACAGGACCCTTGGTTTGACAGAAATTTGTCTGATCCAGCCTTGCAATTCTTAGATTTAGGTTTAGTCAGATGAGGAAGACAAGCCTGGTCTCGGAGTCCATGAGCAGGTAACTAAGGGAAATTCCACAAATTTACTTAATCTTAGCAACTTTTTTTCTTTCCACTCCATAGATTCAGGATGAGTTGTCACATGGTATTTGCTCTAATTTCCAAATTGTTAAGCAAGTACAGTAATAATATTAACATCCCTCACTAGGGTATTCTGATACACAAGTGTTTCTAAAGGCACTCACCTGTACAAAGTGTTAGTGATGTGTAAAGTGTTAGTGACCAGTAGGAATGAAGGGGAGGTATTGGAAAAAACCCCTTAGTTCACTTTTAATATCATACAGCTTGTCAAGTACATCTGCACACAGAGGTAGAACACCCCCCAAAAAAGCCACTGTATTTCAAACCAAACTCCTACACCTGTCAGGAAAATCTTTCACAAGGACAAAATAAAAAATGGGCCACAAAAATCCTATTAGCAAACACAACAATACAACGTTTGACCTCACATGAAGAATAGCTATTTGGAAATTGAAGAGCAGTAGGTATTTGTTTTGTCCAAATACATAAAGTACTGAGAAGACATGCAGAAAACACAACTGAGTTGTTAGAACAATAAAATGAAAGAAGCACATTTAACTCTGTTCTACTCAGATGAGCTTGGTGGCCTTGGGCTACATCAGTCATTCTCTATCTGCATCAGTTTCACTAATCTTACTGAGGTATTCAGGATAAAGATATATTTAGGGTGTACACACAGTATTATGTGTAAGAGAGCTTACACAGACCTTTTCAAGCCTCTTAAAACCAGAAACTACAGAAGAGACTGATTTGCCCCTTTATCTTCATTAACATTAAACCCCTCACAGTGCTACTCTCACCTGGATGCCTTGAGAAACAGACAACTAAACAGGGACTGCAAAGTAGCTCCAAGATAGCAAGGCATACTACAAACTGCTACAAAACAGCAAGCTGTACTGTAAAATGTGCTGGCAGAGGGAAAGATATTTGTTTCAAGTCAGAGAGGAATGAAATTTTGATCTGAAGAAACATTTTTACTCAGCAGTCATCCTTAGAGAGTAAAGGAGACTTACACATTCCCATTGTTTTCTCATGCCTCAGGAAAGCTCAAAAGTCCAAACATCCCCTCTAACTTTTTTCCTCCTTCCAGCTTGTATTTTAACAAACAGCCCTTCCAGTTCTTCAGAACAAAAGTAGGCTGACAGTTAAAGCTGTGAAAGCAGCATGGTAATCTTATTAAGTATGCCAGGTTTGCTATGCTACCCTGCAGAAAAATAGAGTGATGCTAACTAGAAGCCAATCATAAGTAACTGGGTGAATCCAAATCAATAAGTACTGAAACTGCAACACTTTCAAAAGCTTTAACTGCATCTGGCCTAGGTATAGCAGTAAATACACATTTCTTATCTGATTTCTTCAGGAAACTGCTGCTGGCCATTCATGGAAAACTAGGTACTCCACAAATGGGTGTTTGATCTGAATATGCCACTTGTATTCATACTTTCTGGTCATANAAGAGCAGTAGGTATTTGTTTTGTCCAAATACATAAAGTACTGAGAAGACATGCAGAAAACACAACTGAGTTGTTAGAACAATAAAATGAAAGAAGCACATTTAACTCTGTTCTACTCAGATGAGCTTGGTGGCCTTGGGCTACATCAGTCATTCTCTATCTGCATCAGTTTCACTAATCTTACTGAGGTATTCAGGATAAAGATATATTTAGGGTGTACACACAGTATTATGTGTAAGAGAGCTTACACAGACCTTTTCAAGCCTCTTAAAACCAGAAACTACAGAAGAGACTGATTTGCCCCTTTATCTTCATTAACATTAAACCCCTCACAGTGCTACTCTCACCTGGATGCCTTGAGAAACAGACAACTAAACAGGGACTGCAAAGTA
>WAAD01001161.1:280699-292587 GCA_013389945.1 Fregata magnificens
CATCTGGCCTAGGTATAGCAGTAAATACACATTTCTTATCTGATTTCTTCAGGAAACTGCTGCTGGCCATTCATGGAAAACTAGGTACTCCACAAATGGGTGTTTGATCTGAATATGCCACTTGTATTCATACTTTCTGGTCATACACACAAGATATACAAAAAAACCTCTGGCTATAGACAGCATTAAACATCTCACTTCTCAGCTCTCCTCTCTTAAGGAACTGTCAGTAATCTCCATTCCTCTCCAGGCTGAAAGTAAACAGGTTCTTTCAGAAGATTAGTTTAGCATCGGGTAATCTGTTTCTCTAAACAGCCTATTCTGAAGTACAGAAGCAAATCCCACTCTCTGTAATCCTGTTGGTTTCATTGGCAGGAGTCTGTGACAAGCATATATCCTATTATAACAAAATACCATGCAGCATTTGCCATTTGAGAAATATTACTTTCTTCTCTTGCTTCTTCAGCCAATTAAACTCTAAAAAAGTTTAGTGAGGGTAACAGTGGACTGCCCATTTGTAGAGATTTTCAAAGAAAGACTAGACATTTCTCAGCATTACTAAAGTCTCAGAAAACTCTAAGTTTAACTTTTAAAAGTGACACTAACTTTTGCTCTCTGTAGTTTCATTTCAGCTCTAGCCTACCCATCTTCCCACTTAGCACATCAGGTAACAGCAAAAACAGTGCAACCCCATGAGTAGGGCTGAGCCACAACCTGAGGGGGACCCCAGCACAGACCTAACCAGAATACCATCCTGTAGGATCTGAACATAGTATACAATACCAGTTGTAGACAACAAGATCCATCAACAGCCCCAGTCACAGCAAGAGGATAAACCAGGCCCATGAGCCATCCAGGCAGCCCAAACAGGAAACAAAGCTATAAATACTGAAAACAGCCATAAAACACTATCAGAGACTAGTACTCCTACAGCACAACTTAAACCAGCATATAGTGCCCAGGCTTGAGCTTAAATGGGGCCCAAGGTCCTATGGGAAAGGGTGTGGGCATGGGTCCCAGGTGAGGTTGATCAGGGCCAACAGAACTTATTAGTGCTCTCAGGGCCCTGACATTGCTGTTTGCAAGAAAAGGGCTCTCTGGAGTAGCTAGTCATCATATAGGTTTGTAAGTACATAGACCTGAAAGGTTCTTTTTGTCTGGGGAGACAGGTTTCAGGCATGCAGGGAGCAGTTCCGTGTGTGGTGGGCTGTAGCTCACAACAAGTTCTTGATGTGTTTTGTTAAAATGTAATTGAGGTTTACTTTTTCATAGCTGTGTTCACTACTGCATTCAGCAAACTTCTACCTATGTCAGTAGCTACGAACTCCAGCCAACAATCTTAGTTCTCACTGTCAGTTGTATGAATGTGTAATTAATTTTATAGCTCTGAGTATGAAAATGCTATTTTCTAACTACCATGGCTCTTCACTGTATGTATTGCAATGGCTTTTAATGTTAGGGTTTTTTTAGCTCGTCCACCTATTACAGTGGTCTCTGCCTTTCTGTGGAGCCTGGATCAGCAGATAATGCTCTACACATTTGGAGTCTGTAATTCTAAGATTCTCTACCTAGTCAAACAAACTTCAGGAAGGTAAAAGTAGTGGTTGGATTTGTTTGTTCTTAAGCCCCTTCTGTTATATAGCTTTTTTTTCTATCTATAGAAGGTTCTGGTGGTTATTTTGCTGATAGGCAAATAGAGCCTAGAACATGAGGACTGGCCCTTTAAAAGCCATCTGTACTTCTACCAAAGACCCTTGGAAAACAAGAGCAGAATGTAAAAACAGCAGAGGATTGGTGCTGCAGTAACCTCATGGGAAAGGCTACACCTTCTCTGCAGTCCCCAAGCGTTATTGAGATTTGATATTTTTGTTAAGGGATAGTGCTGAGCCTCAAAAGAAATTTTGGGCATAAAACCCACAATCCTTCTTGGGCAGAGGAAGCAGTTGGCACCCGTTAGTGGCCAAAAAGTTGTTCTAATTGTCTGGCCTTTTGTTCACAGAACAGATTTTACTGGGAAATAACTGAACCACAAGTAGCAGCAAATGGTAGGCAGACAGTTAAGAGGACTTACAAAAATGTCTGTTACATTTCCAAATGGCAGCCCTCTGTTTTAGAGAACGACAGCAGAGCTCATTTCTTAGGGTGTGGTGGGACTTGGGTGACTCCCTGCACATTCTTATGGCTTTTTTCTGCCTTCTGCAACAGAAATCATATGGTTGCATTTAAGAAATTGCTTGGAGGGTTCATCACTTAAAATAATTTTTACTGTTTTCTAAACTGCAATGAAGTCTTTTTTTCTTCTACCTCAATGAGGCAAGCAATTCAGCTTCTTCACAAAGATGTGCGAAAGGAGGAACAAGAGTGCTGTTGTGTTAGAAGTTGTGACTTAGCAGGATGTATTCCATGCATATGGATCTGTATTTAGATCAAAATGAAACAGGTAATTTATAGCTATATCCTAATAGTTTGCCAAAAGTACAATTCTCTATGAAGCCAAATCAGAAAGTAATCTTCCTATTTTTGTGGCCAAGGCTCTGTCTGTGTTACAAGTATAAATGTCTGCTCAGCCATTTACCGTGGCTGTTTCAAGATACCTTTTGCTTCAGTTGCCGTCAGGTTTACAATCTTCGTGGTTTTCTTACATTAACACATCTCCATGACAGAAGCAAAATGTCTGTCTGTGGGGTTTTAGATATAAACCGAGAAGTCATATTAGAAGGTCATCATTGTCTTATGCTTTCCCATTTCTACCTATTCCTTTGTCATGGAAAAATTCACAGAAATGGGAGAACAAAATGTAAAATATCAGCTTAAAGAATATCCATCACTTGTGCTACACAAGCACTTGGATCAAAAGCTGTTCTGCTGGGCGAGGCACAGAAATATGAATTCCACCCTTTCCCAGTGTTTTGAGCAGTGGGACAGTAACATTCCCACTGGGTAAGAGTTGTGACATGAGCTATAATTAGGGTCAAGTATGCCAGATGGTATACTTGCCTGAGGGACAAGCTGTAGGAGTGACCAGAGAGTCACAGGACTAGAATGTAAGACTTGGATCTACAGTCTCCTTGCCAGAGACAGGACAGTCTAAAACCAAAGCGGACTTGCTTTAGCAGTTGCCGCTTAGCAGATCTCCACTTTGCAAACTGCCTCTTTCTCTGTGCTTAAGTGCATGCCAACAGCAGGTTATTATAGGATCAGGTCTGGGTCCCTGAAAATTACTCTTCAGTAACTTTGATATAATAAACTACATGCCATTTGCAAAACAAGATAACTTGTTTCTTACTCAGTCAAGTTGATACAGATGGAAAAAAGATGTTTGAGGATATGTAAACCTTTAAAAGTGCACAATATGTTTCAGGTTTCCCTCAAGCGGAAAAGGCATCCAGGAAGATCAGGCGTAAGAGCTTATGGATGAAGCTGAAAGACCAGGAACACTTTTCTTGAAACAGTTGCCACACAGAAAGCTGCACCATAGCTAGGAATATTTCAGCAATAAAAATGAACTTTCAGTACAGGGCTCTTCTGGAATAAGCCATTTAAGACTACATATTTATATCCTTAAAGCATCCTTTAGATTGTTACCATACATAATCCATTTATTGATTATACCTGTTTTACATTGTTGACTTGTGGAGCTGAACAGTACTTAACAGGAAAAGGCTGGCAAATAACGGTCTGAGCACTTACCAACTTCAATGTTCATATTCCATACAAAACACACTATTTCTAGATATCTGCTAATGCATTCTTTGGCAATAGGGTAGCTCTGAAAAAAGTTTTAAATAAGCCCTATCATCAGCCCACACTTCAGATAAATGTGCACCCCCTACAGTTTTTCTTCTTTCTTTCAAAAGAAAAATATTATCTTGACTTTGTGCCTGACACCCTTGTATTCTAGGGCTGAATCACACAAGTGCTCTGCACAGGAACCCCCCAGAGAAAAATCAATAATTTTCTTTACGCTGATCACCTTAATTATCAAATGACGTGTCTGAGAGTTGCAATAGGCTTAAATATTTAGGGACAGTTTGGAGGTTGCATTTAATCATGGGTTGATAACTGGTTGCTGATTGTCTTTGTATATTTGAAGATTTTTGTGGCCTTGGCAAATAAGACTAGAATTTCAGCTTCCTGGAAGCTTGAGTAGTCTTTTTCTCAGACAATTTGCATTTAAAAAGACTTCTGCTTTCATATGTCCCAGCAACAAGATAAAATTTCTCAATCTAACAAGCTGTAGCCTAATCCAGCAGTAACTCTTCAAGCAAAACTGCTGTCAAATCTAACAGTTTTTCCTGAATAGGGACTACCACAGTAGGCCCATGATCACTGTCCCACTACCTGAAAGGCAATTGCAACCCCCAGATGACAAACCACCTAAAAGGGTCTTTCAACAGCAGCAGCATATGGGCCTCTGGTGACTGTAACACGTGAGCAGCTGCACGGTGAGCTATGGGGATGCTCTGTACCAGATGGAGACTAGGCTGGAAGCAGAGTTATCTGGGTGGCCCATTTGCTTTGGCACCTGTAAGAGCATTTAGTCACCACCAGCAGAGGCCCATTCATAAATATGTCCTTGCAGAGGCTTATTGATCTATGTGCTACCTCTTTTTGGAGCAGAGAGAAATATTTCTATGGCCACATAAATCACTGCAAAATGTAAGTAATCTTGTCATTCCATTTTGGAGCAATGCTGCAGAGACAATCCAGCCTGATGATGGTAATAAAATCACCTTGTTTTGGCTGGCTCTTCATTCATCTGGGTTTTTTGGTTATGAAAAAGACACTGCCAGGACCAAGAATTTTGAACTCAGCCTGCTTTACATTTGGATCGAATCCAATTTTCATTCAAGTAACTAACCTCTCTAAAATCAGTGAGGTGATTTTATGAGTATAACTGAAAATGGTCCTGTTCCTAATATTCCAGGAACAATTTGAGATCATTGTCCAAAGAATAAATGGCCTGAAATGTCTATTGGATACCAGTGATGCAAAATGAGCAATGAGACAAACTCAGATCATATTGCATGTAATTCTTCTTTCATGTAACTTATTTTAAACTGTCCCTGGGAAAGGGAGAGCAAGGAGAATTACAGTGGCAAAGCTATGGCAGAATATAGTTACATAATTACATTTCTAACATTCATTGTGCATTTTAGTAAGTTTCTCTGTCTAGGTAGATTTTTTCCAGTGCCTTGCCATGTCTTGTGTAGTTGTTTACCTCCTTTAAATGGTTGCAGGGGAAAAAAAAAAAGGGGGGGGGAGAAGACTGAGCATTACTTGTCCATTGTCCTTGGTCTACATAATGCACAGGTCAGTGGAAAAGGAACAGGCGAAACATGCCCAGAGCTGTAGGTAATCGCTGGTTAAACAGGAGGTCCAGGATAAGGATTTTATACCTGTTTTGTAATACTGAGGGAGAGAGATGAACATTACTTTATTAAAACTTGAAAATTATCAGAGAAGACTATTCTCACAGAAGTCTCAGAAATACTGGCATACGTATCAAGCCAACATACCCATTAACTGTTCAGATGGGGGCCAGAAATATTATTTTTCCACTGCATTTAGATGAAGATCTATTTTCTTACTGTGGGAGAGAATGACTACAAACTCTGCAAAGGTAGTGCAGATACAGCAATACATTGGAAAATATTTCTTTATTGTTTCATGTTTATCCTGCTGCTTTCATCAGAAGTTGCTTATCTCAGCACTGAATTCAGATTAATATATAAAGATATTTGCAAAGGTTGGAATTTGTGGAAGCTTGGCTTGAGAACTACATGCAGTGGCATCTGGATTTACGCCTCTGCTGCAATATGTCTTTGAGACACTTATCCAAAAATTGACTACAAGCAAGAACTCAGCTTATGATATGACAGTTTTCATTTTCTCAAATATGCCATCTTTTCAGGTGAGCTTTTACTCTTCCCACAGGAAGTCTTCAAGTGTTGCGACCTTTAAAAAATTACAGTATATATTTTGTGTGTTATAAAGCACACAGTAGATACTCTGCCATAGAACATCTGTGAGCTTAGCCTGGGTTTACATCTGTGCCTTTGGGCAGCCTGCTTCACTGCTGAGCTCCTGCAGCATTCAGAGCAGGTTTAAAATGAGTATGACATACTGTGAAGAGAGCTGCCTACTGTTAGTGGGACTCTCACTCTGCCTGGAACGGAAAAAGCACTTGCTGTGTTCGCAGTACCCAGTGCAGCTTTCAGATACCCTATTCTTGTGCAGTCCCTGCTGAAGTCAAAAGAAGATCTCCACGTCTACCTGACTTTAACACAGTTTGATTCAGTTCTTTAACTCAACGTGCAGCTGCCAGAAAGAAGCTGAAAAAGGGTTATTTTTGAAACAAGAAGTCACTGGTGGTAAAAAGCCATGTATAAATAAATATCCATGCCATGTCTAACAAATCTTACAGTCTGGTGATAAAGGCCTGAATTTTGGATTCATGTATTGTATAAGGAAGAATAACTCCTTTGCCTTAATAGCATTATTTCTGATTTAATTTGGGAGCACAATCAGAATTATTCTACGTCAATGACTGTTTATCTTGTATATCATGCCCTGTGTACACCCATGCCCTTCTGACAATTGATAGAAGGGAACCAGTATCACAGTAGAGAGGAGTACTCACCACAAACAGCAACATGTATGAGAGCAGAATTTGGCCACAGATGTTTGCGCTAGATTTACTGGCTGACAAGCCTAGCCAGCTTGAGCTTGCATCATAATCTAATAAAAACCTAATAATACCTTTTCATCTAACTGACTCAGCCACATATATCAGGCTTTGGAGGTGTCAGGTCTAAAAAGAGAATTGTACTTCTGCCTTGGAGATATTTTTATTGCTGTGGAAAAATATATTGCAAGAAACAGTTCCTTACAGAGCAGGAGAATTCCACTTTGGAAAAATAAGAGAAAGAAAAAGAAGTCAGGCAATAAAAATTCACATTTCTTATCAGATCTGTCCTGATCTGATGTACTCGGACTTGAGAGCTTCTTCTCCTATCTCTTGCAACTCTTTCTTTGAAATTCTGAAGAGGCTTGACAGGCAGAAAATGAACAGATGCACATTAGAGGTGGGAGATGATCTTGTAGGAGGTCTGTGCTTGAGTTATGCAAAGATAAGGATGCGGAGGCATGCCTGCATAGTGGAGCGCTGTGTGGGTAGAGGCATCCCCCAGCATGCACCTCTTTACAGGACTGGATATTACATAAGCCTTGCAAATGACTTCCTGTCCCTCCATTTTGTACCTTGGAAGATAGGTAAAGATACCAATACAGAGACATTTCACCAGAAACAGATCCAGATCTCATTCTTTCTGTCCCAGTTTGCCTGCTGAGTAGTCTTTTCAAAGCCAGCAAGCAAGCAAGCCGCTCCTCTAGCTCCCATCATGTAGGCATCGAATGCTTCCTGAACCAGGTTCTCCCTGGCATCTCTGCTCCCTGGAGGTTATGGATGCCTCTGGCTGCAGGATGTGCACTGAGCACTACTGTACTCTGGTGCACTACTGTTCCAGACTTTGTATGACAAACTTCACCTCGGTAGCCAAGTGTCTTCTGTAGTTGGACATGCAGGCAAGATGAAAAAGCATATTCTTTATATTATATTATTTAATACTCCAAGATCAAGAGCAGCCATGCAGGAAGGTAGGGCAGAACTGTTAGTGCACACTAGTGTGCCTATAGTGATGCACGTTAACTTCCCTGTATAAGAAGCATAAACAACAAATGAGCGGTGAGGTTTTTTGATAAGATAGATACATTTTTCAATGCTGAATACCTTTGATAACTTATCTTCAAATTGGAGTGCTTGACAGGACAACTCCAGTTCTTCATGTTTACTCAGGACTGCAAAACTCAAAGTTAGTCAGAGATGTTCTTGAAAACTACATTTAACTAGAAGTATTATGGGTACAGTATCCTCACTGGCTTTCTTTATGAAGGTGCAGAATATGATTTCCTCTTGTCATTATATATCTACCTTTTGGTGGGCAGCCATTAGATTCATATGAACTTGATTCATATGCACAAGAAAGCTCTTTATATATTTCTTTTAATATTCCAGTGAATTTTGTAGTCTTATTTATGAAGGACAGATATGAACATTCCTGGTCAAAAGCCAAACTCTTGTATAAAAGTTTTTGTTCATTTTAAATAGCTATCAAAGGCAGAGCCATGGTGAGTTTCCAACAGTTAGTTACAGTGCTGTGTATTTACTGACCTATCTATTTTAAACTACACCCTTCTCCTTAAATATAACAAGCTTTAAGGTTAATAAATCCATTTTAGAACATGCATGGAGTACTTCTTTCTGGCCATATATTGTTTATTCTCTATTACATTATTTGTCTTAAATTATAAACCAAGTTTCAAACTCTTTTACCATTCACATAGTGAAAAATATATTGCAACTATTATTCCGTTAGGCACATGCACAGATAAAATTAAATTTGGAAGTATATCAAAATTGCTATTGTCTGTGTGATAATAACCTCTTATTTTCTAGTTTTACAAACAATGCATAAAAAACCAAATTCCAAAAGTTTAGGAGGGTAGTTCTGGAAATCCAGTATAGAACTGAAAAAAATTACATAGATGGTGTTATTAGACATATTTTAGGAAAATGAGTGTTACAACAATTTATTCTGCTCTAGGCAGTGTCATGAATCCATCATGGCACTCAGTGAAAGAAAACAAGTCAAGAATGCCGGAATACCTTTCTTTACTATGAGACACCCACACAAACTAATAATAGGACAACGTTCAATAAAGTAGAAAATAAACCTAATAAACAAACTTACAGAAAAAGTTTTCTAACTGTACCCTCTGTACCACATACCTAAAATCAATGCGGTTTTAATTCCCTTCTTTTTCCCATGGAAAGCCGCACTATCACAGGAGGCTAAATTTTAGTTCAGTGAACATAAAGACTCGACACAGAGAAAATACAGAGCACAAAGCACAGTCTTCCTCATGTCCTTCAAGAGAAACACTGAAATTACTGCCAAGGAAGTCTAGGAAACAATGTATTTTGGTGGTGTCCTCTGTGCAGAGCAGGGACTGGTCACCAAGGTAAATTATCATTCCAGTGTAGAAATATTTGGCATGAGTGCCTGCAGTATCACAGAACAGCAGAAAGATACATTGTTAGCATCTCTCCATTCAGGTCTACCACACTTACTTGTTCTTTCCATACTATAGTTGATGTTCCCATTTTATAATTACAATTAAAACAAACAGCTACAGAATTGAACGCATAAATCTTTTTTTCCAAATTCTGTCCAAAACTTAACTGTGGTTAATGGATACACATCCATCAACAGCTGTAGAAACCTAAACTGACAGCTTGATTCCTAAACCTTTTCTGCAGCAGCAGTGGGAGCGTGGAAGCTGGAAAACTGTACTCAAGATCTGTGCAAAGCTAGCAAAGCAACACACACATATAGGGTAAAAGCTGAAGATGTACAGGTTTCACAGAAGCCCAATGAAGCTAAAGGAGAGTACTTTTTGTAAGGGACAGGGTAATTGAAGTAATCACCAAAGTAATAAATGGTCTGGCCTAGACAGTTCTCTAACTGGCCCTCCTTGTTTTCTCTTTTTATCCATTTCTCGTTTCATGCTCCTAATCAGGTTCAAATGAGGTGTATCTTCTCCATCTTTGCAAGCCTGACCTACTTCAGAGGGATTAGCAGCACCATGACATGTCTCCCCTGTTTTAGGAACGCTGTGTTCTGTTTTAGGAATGAAAGTAACTCTGCCTTGTTCCTGAGCAGACTTTGCCTGAACTGCAAACGTCCTCTGCGTTGAATGTGGCTAGAAATTACTTATAAATGACTTATAAAGTAAGTCTTTTGCTCTTCTCATCCTCAAGTCTTTCTCTCCTTGTCCTTTTGAATTCACAGGAACACTCCCATGGATTTGGAGCCATCATTTTACATGTTCCTTCTTAGGCACTTCATGGAGATCTGTTTTGCCACCCCCTTCATTCACATGTTGTTTGAGGACAGAGATATAATTATTCAGCACCTTGTACCACGCAATAAAATGTTCCTCAATCTTCCCTTTTGCACATCAGCTCTTTGTCACATAAATTCTCCTAATTTGGCTCCAGCAGATCTCAAACCTCTCTCGGTTTTGGCCAATCACTTCCCCCTCCACCCCGAGAATCTATAGAAAAACTAGCATGTTTCCCCAGTTCTTACTGAGCAGCAGAAAAAAGTCCAGAAAGTACTACCTCCTCACAAGGGAACTTCAGCCAAGTGTGTGTCTTCTCAAATAATTTCTACTGCTGTATTTCTTTCTCTTCACTACATATCTCAGGTCTAAACATTGCTAAAATACCACATCCAATTTTCAAACTATCCATTCAGGAAGGGCACTAATAAATTAGAGATTTTTTTTTTTTACAAACCACAAGAATAACTAAAGGATTAGAAAAATTGTAATAAGGAGACTTTGAGTTCAGTATATGTGTATTACATGGAAGATATTAGAAGAGATATGTGTTCCACGAGCTTCTTAACTTACTTACTCCTCAGCTGGCATTAGTTGTGGTGGCAAGAATCTTACAGCTCACAAAGGCAGGGATCTCTACAATGCTGTGAAGCTGTTGCCAAAAATCTTCTTTGGTAATGGCAGGTACTATTTGAATACCTAGTGAGGAGAGAATATCAGAGTCATTGGGAGAGGTGACATACTCTTGAGAAGTAGCAAATGAGGAAAATTGCTGTCACTGTTTCATTTCTGCATAGTGTGAGTGGTGCTATGGGCAGGCCTGTGTCCCTGCTCGCTCAGTGTTGGAGGAATAGTGGAAGCCCACAGCTGCTGCTAAACTCCCCCTGACTATGAGCAATCTCTTGATTCTGTCCCCAGATGCTAATGCTGAGTCCACTTCAGTGTCAATAAAGGCCAGACCTATATTCAGGCTTTAAGGAATGGTTTGCTCAAAGCCCAGATTCCTATGGAGAAATGTGGGAGTAATGTAAAGGAGCCTCATGAGACAAACTGGCCAAGTATGACAAAATCCGTAAGTCCTACTGTTTCCTCTACTGGGCAGGGGGAAAGTGTGTGAATGTTTTAACAACAGGGCTTATTAACTTTTGTAGTAACTGTTAGAAAGTTCTTCATCACAAGTTACTTCCAAGCCAAGACAGTCTTCAGCAAACAAGAACTAATTTCCGTATCAGACAGGAAGGCAGCTCAGATCTGTACAGTGATCTCTTATTTTTTTCTGGTCAATTTAGCAGGCTAACTAAGGAAGTTGACTGTCCTAACTACCATTAGTTGAGAGTGCAATCATTCCACTTAAGGGCAGGGCTGCTGTTCAGAGGGACCTGGGCAAGCCTAAGGAATGGGACTGACAGGAACTTCATTGAAGTCAAGAAAAAACACAAAGTCCTGTGTCTGGAATGGCTAAAGAATGCATTGGGTTGGACTGGCTGCCTGCCTGGGGCAGACAGTCCCTTGGGGCCCTAGTAGACACTTGATTAAACGTGATCCCGCAGTGCAGCCCGACAGGGCCGGTGGCTAACAGCATCCCAGTGAAGTGATGATGACTTTTTATTCAGCACTCACAACACGGCACCTTGAAGACGGCATCCCGTTACGGGCGCCCCAATACAAGAAAGACTCATCAACCTGATCGAGAGCAGCGAAGCCACCGCGATGGTGGGGCCGGAGCACCTGCCCTGTGGCGCTGCTTGGAGCTGGAGCTCGGGCTTGAGACTTCTGCCGGGCCTGTGGCAGCGGGGCCCTTCCCCGTGAGGGGAGGGAGAGCCGCCGGCCGCGGCACAGCCCGCCTCAGAAAGCGCCTCAGGGCTCGCGCCCAACGGCCGCGGCACAGCCCGCCTCACGAAGCGCCTCAGGGCTCGCGCCCA
>WAAD01001166.1:3419-14171 GCA_013389945.1 Fregata magnificens
AACAACAATCTTAATCTTTCTCTGCACAACAGTATGCCAGCAAACTTATCCTATCAAAAAAAAAAAAAGTTAATCTTTAAAACAGATTTTCTAAAAATTTTAATGTAACCATGTTTCTGCTTTTGCTTCTAACTCAAAGAATTCAGACCCATAATTAATAAGCTCCAAACATTAACAAAACAATACAGACCTACAGTGCAGAACATCACACTGCCATGTGGCCGAGGAAGCACAGATTCAAATCGCACGCTGTATCCACAGCTTTGCCCAGGTTGTTCTCCTCTCTCATATGACACACGCTCTGCTACAGAAACTGCACTAATCCTCCGAGGCTGAGGGATGAAAAAGGTTTCTCTAACTTAATAATGAAGTTTTATAAGTTTATCAGAACACCACTGAAGCCAAGAAGCCATACATGTCCTGTCCTAAGTTACAGAGTAGTCATTAAACAAATGTTTAAAACAAAAAAAAATGTAAACATTACAAAAAGTAATATCTATAACAGCATGCTTTTTTCTTCTGAAACGGTCAATTCTGCACATAAAATTACAGAGGAGGGATATAAGGATACACGGGAACTACCAGCTGGCATTTGCTAAATCGTTTCCCCTCAGTCTGCCAAAGAATTTTCACCTGGGCAAGGTACAAGCCAGATTATTCCAACTGTAGATACATGAAATAACAACACTCCGAATGAAAATATACATGATGCTGAGGTTTCTCCTACACATAGTACTGAGGAGATACTTTTATGAACGATGTCCTGTAATGATAATCAGATTTCTCAACACATCCTAACAGGTGATTTCTAGTATCCGATCACAAAACTTAAGTGGTTGCATTTATAACATACCCCTCACCTGTGTCACTACTATGTTGCACTCTGCAGCTCTGTTGGTTTTGATGTATTCATCCAGGATGTACTGTGGCACTTGTGTGGTTTTGCCACAACCAGTGGCACCACGAATTACAACAACAGAATTGTGACGGATTGCATCCAGAATTTCACTTTCAAAATTCTTCACAGGTAAGGCCTCTCTCTCTTGTTGGATCTGGAAAAAAATCCAGCACATTTCCAAAAATCTCAAAAAATCAACCTATTCTGCTCCACATCCATACTTTGTCTCACTCTTCTGCACAGGTTTCGCTTACACAAAGGAAAAACTGTGTAAGAACAAATCATAGTTTGTATTTTTTTCCTTACACAGTGCAACACATCCCCACATCCATCCCAGCATAACATGCAGCACTTCTGAAAACGTGGTGCGTATTACCACTGAAATCCAGTCTCACACACTTTGTACATGATATGTTCAACCTCTTTTGGAAAAGAAAAAGACTAGCACAAGCACGCCATGTTACGTGAAGCTCACTTACCCTTTGTAACTCTGGATCCTGCTCCAAACGGTACATGAAATCACTTTTCAAATCCATGCTTATCTGCTCTGGAGTGAGCTGCAATGACAAGACATTGTTTGGAGGCTTTTTGACCCCTCTGCTTATCTATATCGTAACTTCAATATAAAACCAGTCACACCAACATGATGATTCCAAATAACAGTAAAGAATCATTTCCTACATAACTCCCTGAAATCAGTTATGCCTATGAGCTATTCTATTTCATTCATTCCAGTGCATTAAAATTAAATGGCCACCCTCAAAGAAGTTTCTCAGAAAGATCCAATATACTGAAAAAGAACGAGTATTTAAATTTAAAGTACTTTAACTGCTTGAGAAACACGCTCTATTCAGCAGTAAGCCAACTGGATACTTAGATGATCATTCAGACAGGAGTTTTTAATGTACGGAATGAGATAATGTAAGCACATAAACAACCCACAGAACAGTAGCGGAAAAGGGAAAAGTGAGCAGAGGGGGAAATTTATCAGGCAACTCTTGTATTTGAACTAAGAAAGAATTCTAAAGAAATTCAAATTCATTACCAAAGGGCTAACTGGTTTTACTGAAAATAAGTTAGCTGCACCACGACTAGCACATAGAAATCCTAATGAGATTTGAAGCCAGCTCAACTTGCAATGTCCATAAATATATTGATTATGTGTTTTAAGCAGCAACACTCAAATTTACATCAATTCCATATTTTTTAAATCAATATATAATGATCAATGTCAAATTAATGTCATTATGGAAAAAAAACGTGTAGTTGAAAGTAGTATTAAATTATTATTTTGGTCATAAGTATTCTGGTTCCCTGTTGTAGGAAACTGAAGTTCCTGCCCTGAGAGTCTTTTCTGACCAGGTTATATCACTGGCCAAATTATGCCTCTGAACTTGGCAACCTAGTATTTCTTCCCTTCTTCCTCATTTTGTCATGCCACGTTACTGCTTTTCATTTGTTCTGTGGTGAATGGGACTACAAATGACAAAAAAACCAAGCAGGCTGATTGTNAGAACTCCTACCAATGAAAAGACTCCCTTCCTCCAGGTCAAGAAGGGAAGAAATTTTATCAGTGGACTGTTTTCTCCTTTGGAATAGCTCATACTTTAAATCCTGGGGGAAAAAAGCATTTAAAAGTTCTGGAAGCATGGGGAAAACAAACAATAAATCAATTATTTAACCTATCTTACATTTGCCAGAGGACCCTCATCAATATTGCAGCTGGTCCAAGGGTTCCAGTTGGAATGAGGTGGTGACCATGGAACAACTCCCGTATGACTTTGTCTCTGTGATGGTTCAAAATGGGCCAATTTTCCAACGTTAATCAGAACTGGATTACTGGAATCTTGAGGCTATAAATCCAAAAGCAAAGTGGGCAAAGAAAGATAAAAGTATTAAACAAGCAGGCCTGATATTAAATACTGGAGCATCTGAACCACACACTCACCAAAGGAACAATCTCCAGAGACAGTTCCCGTACAATGTTTTGCAGCTGATTTTCTAAGTCAGAAGACAGCGACACCTCAAAGGGTTCCACCTATCAAATGTTTAAAAACTACATGTTGATATACACAAAAAGACAGGCAATGGAAGCCAAAACTGCAGGCTACCAGAGAGTATGCTGAACCATCAAATAGTTCCTAATGAAACAAGGCCAAAGAATACCACCAGTCCAAAATTCATATTCTTGAAACATTTTGCTGAACAAGAATCTGTAGAATATTTTTAAATATCTGAGTTTAATTTCAGAGGAAAACATTCCCAAACTTGTAATCGAATACCAAAAAAATGTTAACATCCCAGAGGATGAAATGAAATAGCCGAGAATTGTACGTAAGCATAAACACAAATCTTTAAGCTTCTAGAAAATTTATACTGAAAAAAGCATTTGTTACAAATCCTATTTCATTTAATACACTGTAAAACTAGTTTACGACTCCATTCACATACACACAAATTTCTATTTCTGATCCAAATCACTGGCCAGACCAGAAACAGTTGCTGGTCTAAAGAATCAAAATTATTATTAACTCGTAAGCTGTTAAATATTGAGAGCAAACTCCAACTCACTCATCTTTAAAAGACAGTGCTTGTGTATTACTAAAATGAAAGCAACAATTTCTGACCCTTCTACCAAACTCACCGATTCTCCTTCTTTTTTCTTTGTTTGTCCAGAGTAAGGTTCTATGACACCAAGATGGTAGAGCTGTCTAACCAAGGAAAGGGCACAGGACTGTGCTGCCAACTTTTTGTTTGATCCGTGCTCACGACTGAAAATCCCTGCGGCACACAAAGTTCAGAGCTGTAGTAGCTGATGAGTCAAACAGCTTCCACAAAAGATACTACTCTGAAACGGGCTTTGTGATTGTTCACACAGGCCAGGTTTCAGGGAAAGGGTCTCAAATCTTGATAAATCCAGAGTTCCAACATAAAATCTAACCAGGGCCCTTCATCAGCTGACTCACACTAGCTGTGTAATGTTACTTACTGACTTCCTGGGGAACTCCTGTAAAGTCTTTTCTGCATCCAGTGTCTAAGGAAGTATGATTATCCTACACCACCCAGCAACATCGTACAAATTTCACAGCAAGCTCCGCGTAAATGGGTATGGTATGGACAGCATGCCTATTGCCTGGGAACATACTAGACACCTGCATCTCTCAGATATGTGAAGAACAAGTAATTAAGACAAACAAAACCTACCGTATCTCACAAGCATTTCTTTGTGCTGAGAAAAAAGATTAGTGGAAGCATGTAATGGACAAGCAGTAGAACGCAACAAGCACAGCACAAAGAAAAAAGATTTCACATTCAGGAAACAAACATTAACCTTCACCTATGGAAGTGGTTCCAATACATAACTATAAAAGTCTGTACCCACAAGTATGACCTATTCCTCTGTACCAACACCCACTGCTTGCTAAGGTGAAAAAAAAAAAAATAGGAGCACTTACTTCTGCGCAGCTGCTTCACATAAATGTTCATTTCTGCAATAAAGCTCCTGTAAGAGAAAGAAAGAACACAAAGGTACAATTATCAATAGCTGACACTGACACTGCAAAAATAGCCACTTTCCAATTTTTCTAGGCAAAGACCTCTGTGTCCTCAGTCAGAGGCTCTCAACTCATCAATGGCCAAGGTAAAATATTACTGCTTTTAGTCCCTTTAACCCCAAGTTAGTAGGTAACAGACTTGCCATCAATAGAACCACTAGATCTGTTAAGAAGAGTCCTGTAAATGCCACTGTTCAGCATTGAAATTTAAAGCCACATTATTAGGAAATACGCTCTGAGCTGTCTAAGTTTAAGGCAACAATTATAAAGCAGATAGCATGTTAATGTAACATTAACATGCATCCCACTGTACCATTAACTGTATCCCACATTATACTCATGTAACCCACTAGTAGCCTGTGTTTATTAACTCAGACGCAACACTTAATACATCTACCCTGGTTTTTGCCATTTGGCCAGCTCAGAGCACAGACAAAACTCAACCAGGTCATTTTGTCAAAGACCGTTAAACACATCTGCACAGGAGACAGAATACTTGAATTTTCATGAAGCCCTTATTGCCATACTCTGGGAACAGCATATAGTCAAAAATAACTGTGCAGCACATGTAATAGTTTGCCTAGTAGGCATGTAACCAACTGGTATATTAATTTTAATATTAATTTAGGCTCAAAAAAAAGAGAAAGATATACGTCAACAGAGGATGATGGAAACCAAGATCCATGTTTTTAAGAATCACAAACCTAAGCACGTATTTGCACAGATTAAAAATGAAAGCCAAATTCTTGTAAGACAGGATTTAAACTGGCAAATGTGATTCAAGATGTATGACTGGGCTTTATCAGACTGAGATCCTCTTTGAAAACTATGCCTTGATACTTCCACAGCTGCAGGCAGAGCCTTGCATCTGTGTTGTTCATTTCTTGCTGTAAACAAACAAGCAAAAAAAAGGTTGAGGGATTTAAATTTCAAGTTAGAACTCCTTCCTGTACTACCAATGAACTGACCTTTGGGCACAGTGGCTTCATGGGTCAAAGGCCACTGGCTTTCAGGGACACAACAGCCAACTAAGGCACCGATGACAGTATGTTTCTCAGCCAGGCCTATAGTCAGCATTCAATCTCATTCTCCTCCACCTAAGGGGAGAACAGCAACACCAGAAATCAGTTCGCAGCAGAATCCCATGTGATTGTTTAGTACAGCCTCAGCAGTCCGTGTGTGAACACGCACAGATCTTTGGCGTCGCTTGGTGCTACCATCTTCAGCAGGAACACAAGGAGGCAAAGGCATCCCCCACTACCGATGGAGTCCCAAAAGAAAAAAGCCACATCCCATCCCTTAATATTTAGTTCATACTTTGTGTATTAGGAGAGCCATGTTTATATTCACAATTTATACCCTCCTGTCGTAATTAAAACAAAGTTTCTGAATCCAAATTTTCCAGCTAAGTTCTTATACCATGTGACTATGATTAATTGACAACAGAAATACGTTTCTCCTTTAAAAACCTCTGACAGCAAGGCTGACATAAAGACCATTACTTTAAAAAAAAATCAGATTGGTAAGATACATGGCAACCAGTATGTCTTAAAAAAACCCAACCAACCAAACAAAAAAACCAAACTATATTACTGTCCTCAAAACTTCAAAAACATCTGAAATTATTCCTCTCCTGTTATACATACCAAAAGGATTAAATCCAATAGTTTGTCCTCTCTCAATGAACCCTAGAAAACATTAGGATTGTTTCATGCCTATCCGATCCGTTGCAGCAGATAATTAGCTCCCCCTTCTGCCATTCCATCCAGGGCAATTCACACAAGCTTTCCTGGATGTAAATACAAAACTCTGAAATGCTCTCCAGAAGAACAGTAAGTGGGCTGAGAAACATACTGTCATCTATAGCCACCTCATTCTGCTCAAGATTATGTCCATTTAAATACATGGGGTTTAATGCTTTTACCTGCAGAAGGTATAACAACATGAGCTGCACAAATAATCTGCAAGTTACAGAATAAGTGTGCAAGAGCTACATCTGCAACAAGCATATTTAAAATTCCTAGTAGTGTACAAACTAATTTTTTATGTTACTCATTTAAGGGAAAGAAATGTCCTTGCTTGAAAACATAAATGGAGATGAAGTGACTTGAAGATAGCTTTTAAATGAGAATTTAGAGCTTTCTGACACCAATACACATATTTTAGATGTTCTAAATGCTTGTAAGGCTTAACAACAAAAGAATACCAGAAGTCCTGCAAGTGAGACTCTCATGGAAGACTAATGAGAAAATTCACTTGTCTTCAAAAAAAAAAAACAACAAAAAAAACCCAAACACACCTCATAGAAAACAAATTTATATAATAAAAAAAACCCCCAAACCCAACAAGAATCCAGCAGCAGCAGCATGCCGTTGTTTCTGACCACAAAACATAATTGTATTTCACAAGAAATAATACAATGTCTTGAAGTTTTGATGAGTTGTAAAGACTATTCCAAACGGGTAAAAAATCAAAACCATCAATTATTTATTCACAATCTGTTATGCGTGATTTTCATTTGGGACGAAGCACATGTAAGTTTTCTGATGGAATGGGCAGAAAGTCAAAAAAGAGTAATACCCAGCTGGTTTCAACTGAAATGTAAGGCCCTCAAAACTCCTTCGGGAAGATTCTGCCCAACTAATTTTTCCAGTAGAAGATTCTGCTGCCAAAAAAGTTAATTATAATAAAAATATAAACAAAATGTCCTTAAAGCACATTTCTACATAAGCAAATGTAAGCATATTTAAGATTTACTCAAAATGTACAAAGGCAACTACAGTCATACAAACAATTACCGCAAGCAGTTGAGCACTCTTTCCACTCAAACTGACACCTCAACAGTTAGCTAGAGCACAGCAATCATTTTAAAAGCTGCACATCCATGAAAAACATTAGACAGAAATTTCTTCAGAGTTACTCAGATCTCGGCACCAAGGCTCATCACCCCCACTTCAAGATTTAGGGATGTGGTTGGTCCTGGTAAAGAATACAGCTTTCTTAAGTGGCACTATGGAGCACTGCAAATAAGTATGATTAGCCACTGTCACCGAAAATATTTCTAACCCCTCATACACAGAAGGTGACTAAAACTACCAAACCTGTTGTGATCAGGCCCCATTTCAGTGTATTTATATTCTTCCTGAATCTTCTCCTTTTGGAAAAACTGGTTCAGACGTGCCTTGGCATTTTCCAAGGTCCAGCTCCCATGAAGATCGCCATTTAAGTCCACTTCTGACTCTGAGGTCTAATATTGAAAAAAAAAAAGTATAATTTACTGGTTTCTAATAGATTTCAGTTTTAAACATTCTTACAACACGTCTTTGAAATAACTTGTCTAGAAGCTATAAAATAATTAAGACATTACAGAAAATGCTGAGAAGTCCTCAGCATTTCCTTATTTTCACAGCAAAATGCCTATACAAACAATTGGATATTCACAGTATCCAGAGTGATTTATTTGTTCTTAGCTTAAACAAGTTACCTTTGTTAAAAGTCAGCAGGTAAATCTGCAGCTTAAGTCAAAACCAACAGCAGAGTATCAAATGAAAACCGCAGGCTTGATTATAAATGCTAATAACAAATAAAAAAGAGTGAAGGACACCTATTTAAGAATGAAAGTAAAGGAGAATTAGAGAATGACTTACTGTCTGTACTTCTTGCTCCTCTCTCTTTGAATAGTAATCTTTCAAATTTGCACCCCGATCCCACTGAGCTCCATGATTGCCACAGTTTCCAGGTGCTGCACCTGGGCCATTGCCTAGCATGTGGGAAAAAAAAAAAACAAAACCAAAATAACTCTTCCAAAACACATTCTTAGCAATGGAGTGATATTGCCTGGCAATCTCAACAGGACATGACCAGCCCCTCAGATCTCATGCAGTCATCCACACCTCTGCCTCAAAACGACAACTTCTATCTGTCTTCTGTCTGCAGAATTATGCTATTTGGGAGAAAAAACCCCACCCAACTCTCTATGCATATATTACATGCACATACACATAAATTACAGTTTTCACAGTCTTACTTGTTTCAGCCTCTATAATCAAATGCGGAGGAAGAGGTCCACCCAAGGTAGAATTGGAACCAGTAACATCTCTAGCTGCTTCATGTCCATCAGGGGTATCACCAGCTGCTGGCTAGGAAAGAGTGAAATATCACCATGTTCGTACAGAATAAGTCTTTTTACTATTTAGCTAGAGAACCATTCAGGCAGTTTAAGGCAATCATGCATCACTGTGCAATAGTTACACCCAGTAGTAAACCCCAATAGTAACACCCTTTTAAAAACTGTAAGGGAGACAATTGCTGGATATTTGGCTTTTTGTGGGTGTTCTATAACAAGATTTCCAACCAACAATTAGCCCTGACTTACTGAAGTTCAGCAATTATAAAATCAACTGTTTCAACACCCAGGATAAAACAACAGATACCAGTCCCTATCATATACCCAAGGGAACTCAAATATACTTTATGAACACACAAAAAAAAATGCTGTAAGAAAACATTAATACCCTTAGGAAATGACAAAATTATGGTTAATCAATTTGAATTCTTCCCATTTTGAGATGCGTACATTTAGCTAACTGATCACACTACCTCTGCTTTATTCAAGATACAGAACACACTATCTATCCCTTTTTAGGATCTAGCCATGCAACACACTGCATTGCCAAGAAACTAACCAGTACATCAGAAACAATACAGGCCCTGTTACCAGAAGGCTTCACCTAGGCTAACGAGGCAGGGACACTGCTTCCACTGGTCAAACTATGTATCTTATACAGATATATCCTTAATGAGGCACTAGGAAAAGACTCTTCCAATGTATAACATGTAGCTTCATGCTTTATTTACTGTTCTCTAAAATTGCTGTAAAGATAGAGTCACCTTCCTCCTCAGCTTTTATGTGGTAGTCATTGCTGATGCATGCATGGTTCATAAAACATCATAAAAAGCAGTGATCCTACTACACATGAGGAGCCAAGGCAGAAAGCATTATGGTTTAAAAACAGCCAAATTTTCAATGTCTGGTTTGAGATGTGATTTTTTTTTTTTTTTTAAAGTACATAGTATTATATATCATAACATGCATTTAAAACAATTCCCAGTGTCAGGTGTGAGTATTCAGCACAGTATTCAGTATTCAAGTCAGGCTGCACCTTACAGGAACTCTGAATTCTCTCCAGCCTCATCAGTTATGCAGACCAACAGGCAGCTGTTTTTACCAGATCAGCCTACAACATTCATATATTCCAGCTTTCCAGCACTGCAAGCAGAAGTCCTGCACTTTCAGTCTTCTTCACCACACACGGGTGCCAGACTGAACTCCACGGATGAAATGCAACTGGACGCACAGCACTGCAATTAAAGATTAGCCTCTGGTAAGGAGAAAGAGCAGCTTACTCCAAAAGCAGGAATTTCGTCTCTCTTCATTTCATTCACCCGAACCAAGTAATTGACAAAGTCTCGAGCAGCGTTGCTCTGTGCATCTTTCTTGTTAGTGGAATTGCCCATGCCAATGTAGTTAAAGCCTTCCACTCGAACCTGCGAATAAAGATACAGATCTGTGGCACGTACAAGTGAAAGCATCTTGAAAACCAACAATACTGAAACGCCAAATATCAGTTGCTAATAAGAACAGGAGAAATATTATTACTAAGTATCGTTACGTATCATTACACATATACATATATATATATTTCTGCAAGTTTTGAATGTATACTTTATACCTATTAAAGAATACACCCACGGTCCATTCTCAGAGAGCATGAGTGATTCCCAAAACCTTATTGAAGAAAATGAATCTGTGTAGGAAGGGACACTACCAACACCCGGCAGCAAACTCTGCCCAGGTTCACTTTCCCCAACCTTAACCCCAAACCCTCAGACAAGGAGGACAGGAGCGAGCTTGCGTGTCCTCTACCGTAGCTCCACGTTACTACAGCTAGCAAGACGCAATGTATTTCATCGAGACAAGCTTTCGAACAGCAATTTTACATCCTGCTAGCTTCGAGTTCAGCGGGTGATCAAGGTTTTTGCAAAGGTGACACACAGTACCCCTTGCTGACCATTTTGACAGCAAGAAGGGTCGCACACGCGGTGTAAACGCACACACCACCCTCAGGAAAATCGACCCCCGTTTATCGTAAGAAGAGCTTCGTCCCCGGCAGCGTTACTGCCACAGCCCCACTGAGAGCACCTCACACGGCGCACGAGCAGCCTGGGCGCTCCGCCCGCCAAACGGCCAAGCCCCCCGCCGCCCGGCCCCCGCCAAGCGCTCCCTCCGCCCTCGGCTTC
>WAAD01001166.1:14270-25985 GCA_013389945.1 Fregata magnificens
CGTCACCGGCGCCCAACGCCGCGGGGCGGGAGCCGCCGGCCGGAAGCAGCGGCTGCGCTCGCCTTCCTCCGTACCACAGCAGGGCTTCGGCCAGGCGCCGCGCTCCCGGGCCTGAGAGAGCAGAGACCGGAGCAAAGTAATTGGGGCCCGTGAGGAAACTTCAGCCCTTACCTGCGCGCTATTCACCTGTGCCCCGCACGGAAATGCCCAGCGAGTCGCAGCATTAGCCTGGCAGCGTTAAGGTTTATGTTAAACACGGGCCTAGCAAGCAATTCCCGCGTCCTCAGAGGCCGGGGGACCCCGCAGGCCTCGGCCGCTCCTGTCCCACCGACGGCACAGAGGGCACCTCCGCACGCACCCACAGCACCCCGGCCCGATTTCGCTCTCTTCCCCTCACCCGTCAAAGAAAAGCTCTCCTAAATTTCTACCAAATCCAAGGGGGGAACAAGGAAGCCTTTATTATTGTGTATTTCTTGTTCAGTGGTTACACAGCGAGAGGAAGTTAGTAGAATGTTCCATGCTCTTGTGTTACAAAAAGTTAACAACGTGCCTCTCCGCGTTTCCCCACCGTCTCTTTGTCCCGTGCAATCATTTTTGCATGCAGGAGTGCTGTCAGGGGGTACGGGCCAAGCGGTAGAGGGCACGGCACCTCACATTTGTCAGCTACACATAGTACCAGACAATAAGAGCTCAAGCTGGTAGAGAGGGATAAGTCCAGGGTGCAGAAGAGGGCCTTCCAATCTGACAGCAAATGGCTTTCTCTGCATTGCGATATAGAGATGTACAACGCAATTCTGCCTTCATTTTTGTGGCAAGGAAAAAGATGGGAGAAATATCTGCTCATTAGAGAGCCAAAAGCTTTCTGTTGCAAAAGTTTTTTGACATTTTGCCTTAAGTGGAGGTGCGCAAAGACAAGGAGATCAGACAAAAACTGCATTTTACAAACATAGTCAGTGTCCCACTGACTTTGTGACAAACAGTAAAATACCCATCTGAGCAATTAGAGGGTGTCTTACCAATGTTTAAAAACACAGTGGAGTGCTGGAGATACTTACGAAGGGAGAGGACAAAACATGATCTAGCTGGATGGTAGAGACAGATCTTCCTCCTTTCTAGACAAAAGGAGTCAGGATCCTTCAACTGGGGAAAATTTGCCTTTTTAATTTTTTATTAAAAGATACCAGCTAGTCCTGGGATGTGCAGCGCTCCAGGGGAGCGGAGTAAAGTTACACAAAAAGGTGACTACACGTGTGCTAACAAGGCTAGCCCTAAGAGGAAGGGGCTTAGGCACATTGCCAATTCCCTGAAAGAAATCACAGCCCATCATGTGGGGAATGTGCCAAGTGACAGTAAATCCCAGAAAAGAAGCTTCCACTTGCAGATCGACACGGAAGTGAACATCAGTCACCATCAGGCCACACAATGCTATCCAGCTTGGCTTTGGCCTTGACAACGAACTCCTCGGAGGCGTCAACAAGCGGAAGCCGTGGAGGTCCCATGGGAATGCCAGAAACAAAAGTCATTACAGCTTTAGTCTGTGCAACACCAAAACCTGAGTGGACAAAAGCAAAATCGGGTCATTTACAGCTCATTTTACTTAAAGCAGTCTCTATACAGGTGTCCATAAAAGCAGCAGCATAGAGTTACTGTGTAAACCAGCATAAACCAGGCTTCTCTTCTTAGTTACACTGTTCTCACTTCTGTGATGATTGGACTTGCAGACAGGAAAGACACTACAGTAAAAATTATGCCTACATATTACCTTTATTTATATTATACCATCGTTTCCCTCCTAAAGACACCACGCAGAGTATTTTCTTAGACATGCACTTTACAAACTACTATGTCAGTTTTACAGATGACCAGGGCTGCGTCTGTGTTCCTTTCTCCTTGCCAAAAATGTATTGCCATGCAGCCCTGACATTAGAAAAGATGTTGTGACTCCTCTATAGGCAAACCAAGAAAAAATAGGGCTACTTCAAATTTACCTTCACTGGTAGGCTGAGCTATCCCAGCCAATTAGTCATCCCAGCAACTCGATCTTTGCAGCCTCTTAGCTATCCCCCAATGCAGACTCACATAAAATAAAGCCCTGGGAGTAGTAACATCCTGCTGACATGTGACAATGACATTGGGTACCAGTTTAAACCACCATGGGAAACTTCAGGAGGCCTCTCTGTCCCTAGCTCACGTCTCCTTACATACCTCTGGAAATTCAGTGTTTCCCTCTTTATTTATATGGCTAAGTAACAATGCATTTCCTCTGACTTTTAACTCAAGAAATACACCCAAGCACCAAAGCTCAGCTAGATTAATTGGGGCTTGCATATGTATAGCAAAACCACAGTGAACAGTTCTCTTCATTAAGTGAAAACCATGAAATGTCCAATTCAGTTTCCCTTACACTACTCTGACTTGGTTGGGTTTTATTGCTTTTTACATTAAAACTTGGTTTTGTTTCTAAAAATCATTCCATTTTAAAATGCTTTGGCCTTGTACAGCCTTGAACAGAGTTACTCTTAAATTATAGCAAGACAGGAGAGACAAGTATCAGAGCTGTTTTCCTACTGGAGCATGACCGTTTCAGAAAAATTACTCTCTAGAAACAAAGCTAGAAATGAGCTTTTGGAGACAGAACAAAAAAAAAAAACCACCCACGGAAAGAGTCAAGATAAGAAAAAGAGTAAATCACAGAGTCACGGCTTTAAAGCTGTGAGATTGCACAGAAGAAGGAAGGAAGTGAGAGTGGAATCTGTCGGGGATGCTTGGTCAGCTCCCTTTGTTGAGCTCCCAGCTGCTACTAATTTGGGAAACAGCACACGCAACATTTTCTCACTGCAAAATCAGGAAGGAAGTTCTGAGGTACAGCAACATGAGAGTTTCTGGAGCACCAAGTCTGCATTTTTAGATATAAAAAGGGAAATAGGCAGTGTAGGACTTACCTAGTTTGATTACATAGTTGAGAAATTCCCCAGTGAGAAACTAGAAAAGACAGAGAGTAGTTTATTAACTCCTTCAAATTTCAAAATGTAAAATCATCTAGAGCTATTATGATATTTACATCTTATACAATTGTTGCACAGCTTTGAGAAAAGCCCTTGGCCACCTGGCCAGTCTATGGGAAATACTAATTGAATTCCATTGGAATAGAGGAGGGAGGGATGGATATAAGAAAACCATCACTCCCTCTCAGTCCACCACTCATGCTCAAGCTGTCCCTCACTGCAAGCAGTCTGAGAACACTGCGAAGTCTCATATCAGCTCTAAAGGTTTACAAATCTGAATACCCACTGCCTAGTGAAGAGATTTCCCAGAGCAGATCATCCTTCAGACATCTTTTAGACTTTCATCCTGCAGTCACTTCTATTTTAAGGCAAAAGAAGGATGCCTCAAATGTCCCACAAAAACATTGAGAATAGATTGTATACTGATTGCTCAGAGCTCCTCACAAATCTTCAAGCTGCCCAAGACCAAGAGGGGTCAAGCCAGAGCTGCTTTGGGACAGCTTTCTGCCCTACATCATGTAAAGTATCACCAGAATATTCCCAGCCACTGGGCTTGGCCATTGTGGGCTTGCTCAAGGGAAAAGGTCAGGCCATTGCTCGCTCTGCATAGATGAGATTAGAGAGTTAAAGGATAAGTCAGGCAGATCTTGGTTAGTTAGGACTGGTCAAAAAGATGAGGAGAGATGAATAACAAGCAGTGGGGTTGGAGCTGAAAGAAGTTTGCTTTAATAAAGGTACCTCAGGGTATGGATGACAAAACCACATGGAAAACAGCCCTAGTAAAGCTCGAGGAGAAAGAAGGCTGCTTCTAGTGGGGACAGTGAAGATACTGTACCTGATACTTCCGTGCTAACGCAAGGTCTGGCTTTGCAAAGGCTTGCAACATCAGATTGGTTTTTCGGCCCAAATAGTTGTATGTGCTGCCAAAAAAAACCAAACCAAAACCAGCATCAGTAAATGCAAAGGGGGAGCTTAGAACCACTGAAACAAAAGACGTAGCCACAGGCTTTCTCTATTGACATTATAAGAATGCCATTATTATGACAGAGATTCATGCAATCTATGTATGGTCAAGCATCTGAAGTATGCCAAGCCCTATGGAAGAGTTTAGAGAGAAAACTTCTCTTCCCAGTTCTTTCCAAATGGAACTGCCTTTCAAAATTAAAAATTAAAAGAAGCAATCAGACAATACAGAAAGTCAATCACTTAATTTTCCAGTTGCTTGTTCATTTAATGGATCACCTACTCAAGACCACAGATATCACACAGTAATTCATCTAAGCAGCCTGGTATGAGGGGCAGTAGACAAATCAGAAATAAAACTCAGCAGGGCCCTTTTCCTCACAGACTTCTCATGTGAACTAAGGTAAACAATTTTAACCTCTGTGTTTTGGTTCCTTACTCATATAACGAAGATAAAAGAGATTCCCTACTTCAAAAAGTTGCCGTGAGGATAAAGAAATATGTTGAAACCTTCGGGTCAGCTTACAGACTGTAGCAATAATCACCCAAACTAACATACTCCAAAATCCCAGATTATACGACTGTCCCATCAATAGCACTGGAGCTAGCTTGTCTGTCTGCTTGCTACTGTACAGCCTTACCCTGCAAAATCCTCCATCGCTGTGACAGAAGACAGTTAGAGAAATACTGTGTAGGTAGTGGAAGATACAACAATAAGGTGTGTGCGTCGAGGGGAAGGAGTCCAAGCCATACTGACCTTCCAACTGCTCCATCTGCCCCTACTGCCAGTGCACTCAACAGTTGCTAGTTTGGGGTGGGGGGGAGGAAAAAAAAATTTTTACTTCACGTAACAAAATAAAGAAAANGCTGAAGCCAGAGAATGCCATAGAAGAGATAATTTTTAAGACAACCCTCTTACCTCATCCACCCCATAAAGAAATGCAAACTGTTCTCTCTCATTCTTGTTTATACACTGTGCAAGGTCCAAGAGGTCCGTGTCACTGAACTTCACGCCCTGGAAGGTGGGGATCTGCTCTTTTATTCCATCCAGCAACTCTTCAACACGAACTGTGCAGAACAGCAATCTCATATGAAGAAACACACCCCTGTTCTGGGAGATTTCCCTGTCTTGTCCCTAAAAGGGAAACTTACTATTTTCCAAGTTGTTCACTTTTGGCCTAAGCCTAGTAAACTATATAGCTCTAAAACAACCAGTAAGACAACTTCAGTGTGATTATTTCCCAGAGTTACACAAAAGACATCTTTCCACCCTCTTTGAAGCATTCATTTTACCAGATCAGAAGGGAAAAACCCTGGATAAGTGAAAGTCTAGGAATGAACTGGCAACAACATATTTAAGACTAAATATAAATTCATACATCCAGAAACGCCACATAACCTGCTGTCTACAGCAAGTAACCGAAGATCTGTATTCTATTCCTCTGCTAAATAATAAGACTTGAGAAGCACTGTGGTTTCACATGTAATTTACTAGCAAACATGACTATGCAGTCAGTGTACACCAAGAGAGATGGTGGTAACTATCTTGCAAATATTGGGATTCAACTGTGGTTATCCAAGGCAATTACGTATCCTGGTCCACACTAATTGCAAAGCCATGGTCAGCATCACCTCCTCCGTCCCAGTTGTTCAGTACTCACAAGCCGTGACTTTTTTCCACTGAAGAGGAATTCAATTTATTTTCCAGTCTTGGATTCACCTCCCATTTTTGGAAAGGATCCTTTCCACTACAGCTTGCATGTGACAGGAGCAGAGGCCACATACCTGGTTTAGGCTGTTAGACTAATCACACCAGCCGCTGGGATTACTCAGGTTGCTAAGAGCCTATAGGCCCGGGAAGAGCTGACTAAGCAGTACTTACTCTTCACACCCGTCAGAGGAGGAATGTGATAGTAATAAAATGGAACTGCAGGGGCTTCAGACGCAACCTTCTGTAAGAAAGCAATCAGCTCAGCTGGAAGAAAACAAGCGAGTGCCCCCATAAGAGAAGGAAACTATCCATAGTGAAAGACAGTTCAGATTCACAGCAGCCAGGGTATGTGGAGAGGCGATCTACAGCTTGCACACCATACACGGCGAGTCATACAAAAACCTTAAATGTAACAAAGCTCAGTGGAAGACCTTAGGGAAGGCAAAGACAGTATTTATTTTAAACAAAACCAATTCCAGTAACTCACACTCATTCTCTTACAGATGAAACTCATGTATGCTCTCACATGCAAACTGCAAGACCTCTGTGCCAAAGTGGTCTCACCAGGATCACTTGTGTGCAACACAGAGGACAAGGGATCAAGTTCACATTCACCTCCCTGGGATACTGCTCGACGGTGAGGATGAACAGGTTTTTGGACAACTCTTTTGTACTGTTTTAGGAATCAAAGAGGTATTATGGTTGACATTCTTCCTGAGAATCTTGTTCACTGCATCCTTTGTAAATCTTAGGCAATCTTCCCATTGGCATAGCAGGAAGAGCAGTGGGCTGAAACCTCACGGCCATCCTGCTACTATCAGCAAAGGTCTTCTGCTGATCTTTGTGCTGTTCCTCTGTGCCTACCAGTTTGATTGCCACTGATTGTGTCCTTGGCTGTCAATATCAGCTATTCTGGCAATCCACTCCGGTTTCTTCCGGTGCTTTCATATGAACATTTCCATTCATAATTCATTCAGACAAATTTTAACATTTCTGTTACAAAACCTCCACTTCATGTGGTTCTTTTATGTTATGTTCATGATATTAAAAGCAAAACACTCAATTTATAAGTTCTGGGTGCACAGAACCAAACCTGATCACCTCAGTAACAAGAGGCATGCCCGTGTATCAGCAGTTTATGAACTTGGTCAGTGCCCAGCAAGGGTCAGCATGGAACCAACTGCTTCCTAGTGTGGCCCAGATCAAGCATGAACTCCATACTATCTATTCAGAAGACAGACTAGTTAACTACTCTTTCCATAAGCAACTCTTCTTTTTACAAGAGGCTAATAAAATCCATCCTAAAAGACATCCTTCCCACTTCTTACCAGGAGACTTCTGATATCTCCCATCTTTAAAAAATGCTTCTTCTAGGTTTTGCTTTTGCATGACACCAGACATGACAGGTGTGCGAGTATTATCAGCAGAATACTTTTCAAAGAAAGAAGATGCCATTAATCCTTTATCCACGATAAAGGTTTGGAGCAATATAAAAGGGCCTCAGCAGGTCTGGCAATCCCATCTACTCACCTTTATTTGTGGGTTTGAAGAAGAAGGGGGCTATTACAGCAATGCCACTAGCACCTATGGCTGCTGCATGTTTTGCCTATAAAAGAATGGAAAGTATCTGAAGGTACATCTGCTTTGTATGTATTACACACATAGTGAAGAGCAAACATATCATATACACACCAGCTCTTGCGACTCTGGCAGACTTAGTGCTCCCACATGAATGATCACGTGATCCAATCTGCACAAGAGCAAATTCAGAAGAAATGCTGTCGTATTTGCAAGGCTGTCAGGAGGGACAAATCTTAGCATTTCATTAGGAAATTAAAATTAAGACATTAAGGATTTAAGGGGAAGCTGGGAAAAGGAAAGCATATCAAAGCATATGTTTGCTTTCTAAACCTATTTCTCTGCAGAACTACCAGAAGAGTTCAACCTCACAGCAGCACCTTTGACTGCTCGTCTGCCCCTGCCAAGGCAATCTCCCAGGTTCCAGTCCATCATTCCCATTTCTGTGTTTTTCCTTTATATCCACACAGACTGTGAGCCTTCACATCAGTTTATTTCTGCTCACTATCCTTCTCACCCCAAAAACCTCCTCCTCTCTACATCCTCTGACACAGCAACTAAGAAGGCAGCAGTGGTGAGTGATACAAGACTATGACAGGTACAAGAGATGGAGAATGGAGCTGCAATTGGATACAAAGGTGCAGATCCAGGCTGAATTCCTTCTTCTGCCACTGACTTCGCACCTTTAGGGATGCACCAAAACACTTTACACCTCAGCTCCCCCCACACCAAATCTTTTAATATATTAAAAGGTTCAGAAATGCTCACAGAGCATAAATAGGCAGATTGCTCTTTACTTTCATCTCTTTTTAAAAAAAAGCAAAGGGTACAGCTCCTTTTTTCCCCAGAGCCCTTTTTTGTCCCCCTGCCCCTCAGTGTACCAAAGAGAAGGACTCTTACAAGCTCTCTAGGCAGCAGGAATGGACACCAGCTAACTGACAGTGACAAAAATGCAGACTTCTGTGATAAAGGAGCTAGGGAACAAAGCCGAACGACAAAATATTTTAAAAANGCCATCAGCAGATGTGGCTTTGCAATCAGTCAGGCATGCCTATGTCATAACACGAGATCTGGAATCCCTGTTCACTCTCAGCTACTCACTTGTCTTTTCCTTGGCACACCCATTCTTCCGCCAGCTGCTTCCTCTCCTGGATGTTAAGGGACAGTCCTTCTCCTGTTGTGCCATTCACTGTTTCAACACAACACACTTGCTGAGACCTGGCCTACATGCATTGGCTTTACTGAAGACAAGAACTGACACTTTTGATGATATTAAACAGAAATATTTTTACCCCAACTCATTTTAAGATAGCAATGGTCCACACCAGCAGCTGCATGGGGATTGCAGTGTTATCATCACTAAATGCTTGTGTCAGAAACCTGGCTGTTTCAGGATCAGCAGCAGTGGAAGGAAGGAGACAGAATCAGCTGCTGAAACTGGGAAACTGCCCCCCAGCACCTCCTCCCCAGCAGAGACTACCTCCTTCCCCCAGCAATGTGAGGCAGGCTATGACAAGTGCACAAAGGGACGCCCAGCTAGCCAGGCAGAGTGACTGTCTATCCTCCACTCCAAGGAAACGCCTGACCTGAAATTTGGTGTCTTTGTCATGAGTTCAACCATGTGTGCTACCTAGGCTAAAGCACCCCTAGAAAACAACGAGATGTCAGTACGTTCAGTCACAAGCAATAGATTAAAATGTGGTAGCTGAAGTCACTGCCACAGTCTGCTCTGCATCTTGGCACTCTTTTGACTGAAGTTTTGAACCAAAATCTTATCACTGACTTCAGCTTACTTAACTATGCCAGACTGTGAGTGAAAGTGGTTTGACAGATGCTGTATTCTCTGTCCAGCCATCCCCGCTGCCCCCACAGCAGTCCCTGAGACAGAGACAGAACAGAAATGGGAGCAGTGACCACCTTGGTATCACCCAGTGCACCACAGGTTTCCTAATCCACCCATTTGGCTTTGATGAGCCCACTGAATTCCCTTGACTCCTGAGCTGATGTTCTTTAATCAGACAGTTGGCAAAGGGGAGAATCATTCAGTTGAGCCTTCTCTGCCAAGACAGCATTATCCATTCATCTCTGGAAATGTCACTGTATGAAGGCAATGCTTATTTTATCCCACACAGAAATGGGGTGTAGGCAAAAGCAGATGCCTTAAGTATTGCTTACACTCTCTCCACTGACGAATATAAATGTCTAGGATGATCCCACATCCACAGTCCCCCCCACTATAGCTCTTATCAGGCAAGATACCGTAGGATTGCCATGCACACAAAAGGGGTATAACACAGTTTCTGTCAAAAAACCACTTACCAAAGACATTCTTCACGTTCTGCTCGCTTACCAGATAATCCACATATTGACGAATCAGCAAAAGGTTAATTTGTCTGAAGTGAAAGGAACTACAGTAACCTTAGGAGCCTCAGCAACCATAAGTCTCCACTCACAGATATCTTAAAGTTAGAGATTAAGAAAACACAGACAGACATGCATTTCTGAAGCCTTGCATTTGTACACACACAAATTACCCCAAGGTATGATACCCTCAGCATGTGTTTAACATTTCAGGTTACAGTTCAGTTCTGAATTCTTTCTTCCAGTTTCTCTTCCTCCTGACAAGGAGCTCACTGTTCCGACCTTTTATCTCAATTGGTAATTACTGCAGGCTTGTCACAGCAAAGGACTTCTTTTGGGAGATATGAGAGAACAAGAGGCACTCAAACCATTTTGACTGTTAAGGAAAACAGGAGTCCTCTTGAGAGCACAAAGATATTTGTGCAAGTGCTGGCAAATAGTTAAACTATACTTGTAACTCTTGGACACAGACCGTGAAATGGCATCTGCTGGATGTGACTTTGACCTCTTTCTCTCTCTCTCATTAAAGGATGAGGAAAGCAATAGACTTCCCTGACAAACAAGAGAAATTGAATTCTAGGTTTATCTTCTCTGCAGGACAAACTTATTTTGTTTATCAGTGTATAATATTTCACCATTATTTTCATTTGTCAAACATACAGACCAACCCTACAATCTGGAAGTCAATTCTGGGACCCTGACTGGGTTCACACATTACCCAAAATTTCATACCTGCTTTCAGAGAACATATCTTACAAGGGCCAGGCATGCCAGGCAGCGGGCCGAGATCACTCTCCAAATACCATGTTGCAATAAATTCGAGTAGTAATAAAAAATGAAATCGGAAATAAGTTTCCTTTAAGGCAAGAAACAAAGCAGTGATTGCAATGCAAATGAGTTCCCCGACTGAGGCAGTACCATGCTTTATAGCACTTTTCAAAAGTAAAGGATCACTTTCAGAGGACTGTACTAGCAAACCTCCACCGTCTCCCTCAGAAACACATACAGATCTTGACACAGCCCTCATCAGAAAAGCTTGTCTTGCAACATCAAAATGCAGTAGGGAGGACATCTGTTCACCATCACTGCTTTGAGGAAGGCCAAATTTCAGCTTTCGATTTGACATTATTTTCAGAACTGTGCAGTCCTTGCAATATTTTCTTTTGGTTTAGACTAATTCCATGCACACATATATACGCATGAATGTTTGCATGAGTTAACTAGGGTAAAGAAAAGTGTAAAAGGACATCAGATTTTGACAATTATTTTCTAGCTCTCAAGAGCTCTTTTTAACTAGGACTGTGATTTGCCTTAACAAACGTGAAAATACTGCAATACTCTACGTGTATAACGTCACTATGATTTAATTTGCACCTACAAAAGCAGTAGAAAAAGAGATGTGAGACTGACCCAAACTCTCCAAACCCAGACCTACAGCAACAGGAGGATGCAGAGGCTAAGGGAAGCCACTCTAGTGCTAGTGGGACCAACCTAGTAGTTTTCCCATCCCATCAGAGATCTGATTTAAAAACAAAACCAAAACTGATCAGTTCCAAATAAGAAAGGAGACAGGGGTTTAAGGTAACAGTAAGCAGTGCAACTCTTGACAACACGCCATGTTGTGATACAGGGTCATACTCACCCATCAGGAGTCATAGGAGTGATTGTAGCAGCTACAAGACCCTGTAACTTCTTTCCGGGTGTCATTGAGCTGTTTGGAAAAGAAAGAGATAAACATGGTTCCCATCTTTATTCAAGCGGAGTTTCGACTAACTTCCATTAACAGCAAAACTAGACAAGGAAAGTTCAGAAAAAGTGGACTTTGCAAGGGTGTTATTTTGGTTAGAGAGAACTGTCTTCTTGTTGTTGTTGAAAGAGCGGCTTACTGCAGCTAGCCCCATCCCCGGACAGGACAGGGAGCACCAGGTGCAGTTACATTTCAGAGACACCTTCTGGTTTACCCTTCCTTTTCCACGTACAGGTTATGGTCTAGCACGCACCTGGTAACGCCTGGCAGCTTGGAAGGGAGAACAGTTTTGCAGAGAAGAGGGCTCAAAACCCTTCCCCCGAGAAAGGCAACCACACGCTGACACACAC
>WAAD01001170.1:0-24295 GCA_013389945.1 Fregata magnificens
TTTGGTCTGACAAACATTCCCACCTTGGAGAATGAAAAGAATTAAGATAAATTCATAGGTTTTAGAGAGAACCTTTCCTGCACTGTCTACTTGTTGTGGTCTACATCACTGGAGTAATGTTCTTATTTAAATAATATATCAGAATGAAGAATAGTGTTTACACAAATATGGCTTGTCAGTTGAGAAATTATCTGATTAATACAGAATATCCTGATTTATGATAATACAGGATTACTAATTACCTTTTTCTGCAGTATTCCATAATAAGTGATCGGGAATAGACTGTAAGTAGTATTCTGCAATATTTATCTAATGAACAGAGAGTAAAAGAAATAGTGTGTTAACATATTCTGACTAGATGCTGTGCTATATTTGCATGAAATTCCCATTGAGTTTACTGAATCATTGGGGATATTATTTTATTTTTTAAGTTGCAGTAATAGAAGAGAATGAAGTAAGTATCAACTGTTCAGTTGACAGTATTTCATTGTGCCTCATTCTCTTTTATTCCTCTCCAAATTTCAAAAATGTTATTAGTAATGCTAAGCTATTTTAAAAAATGGAACATGATTAAATCTCTCAAAAAAGATTTACTGTGTGTTTTCATTTGCCAACTCTGCAAAGCCTGTTTTACTTTGTATTTTGGTTATTGTTTACTGAATGTTTTTTCCTCTTCAAAACTTTGGTTCCATCTTAGCTACTGTTTCAGGCATGGTTACTTATTTATTTTGTTTTTATTAAAGCTTATTTGTCCATATATTGATTAAAATTCTCACCCTGCATATGGGGTTAGGAGAAGGTAATATAAAAGATGGGTAAGAGAAATTTGTTAAAAAACTGTTTTTGGTATAAAGGAGCCTGTACTTATTTTCTTAGGACTGGGAAGCCTCATAACTTTATTCTTTTGAACTCTGTTTTGGAAACAAGCATTTCTCAGTTACTGAGGAGTCTTACCTCTGTTGCAGATGTGTTTGTGTCTTCCTTTAATTGTACTTGTTCTTTCTACCTATCTTTTGGTGCTTATAAGCTTTCCTGCATTCCCTTAAAGTGAGACAAGCAGAATGGAAAGCGATTGGGACGTCTGGTGTTATCAAATTTTAAAAATCAAACAAATGCCATGATAATAGTGCAACATTGTTGAATAAAGCAACTCAAACAATCCAAACTCCATGCTTCTGAAAATTGAATGTGTGAGGTGGAAAGGTGCATCTGTTCTGCTGTTGCACGCCCTTTAACCCCAGGGCTGACATAAAATGTGTTTTTCAAAAGATCCTGACACATCTGAAGCTAAAGCTGTAATTTTTCCTGTTTTAACAGTGGCTTGTCAGACTCTGACTCAAAACTTCCAGTGGAGTCTAACATGAGAAAGCATGTTCAGACAGGACTCCAACCACTCTAAACAAAAAAATCATACAGCTGCCTTTCAGTTTGAACAGGTAAATGATGATTGTCAATCCAGTTGTATTTCAGTGTCAGAAACATGGTTTTGGGAGGGTTTTTTTTGTATAATGTGGATGGTTATGGGGAGTAAGGGAAGAAGCTGAAGAAGAAGGGGAGGAGATTCTACAAGTGACAACCTCAGTTCTCCGCCAGGATGCTTCTTNTCTACAGAAGTGTGATTGCAATGCAAAAAAAAAAAAAAATCCAGAGATTTTAATTAGAAAAATATTTATTTAAAAACATTTAATGGTACCTCCGTTATGTGTGAAGTCATCCCTTTTTTGGGGTAAGTAATTACATCTCGCATATGACTTAGGTCCTTAAAGTGAAAAATGTCAATTCTTATCTTTTCTTTGTTCTCTCGAAAAGCTGAAAATGTGTTTTTTACTTATGGTTTTTAAACATCAGAAGATTGCATCTGTGCAAAAAGGTGCATTGCTATTATCTATGGTCATGTTGTAATCTGTGGTCATGCTGTGACCTAGGCGTTGCAAAGAGGATGAGACCTTTAGATAGTTGATGAGGTGGGTTTCTTTGCATACTTCATTTGCTTGGGTCACTTTAAATGCGTTTGCATATAGTAGCTGTCTGGTGTGTGATTTTCAAACTTTGCTAATCAGCTTTAGGGGAAAAATTACTTTCCTAGTTGTAAGTGGCTGATTACTCTTCAAACATAAGTTGTGGTATTGTTCAGTGTCATTTATACCTTTCCCATTCCCCTTTCCTTTTCCTTTTTTCTTTTTGTTTTGTGACCCTGCGTATTTCCAAGAAAAAGTATTTTTGGTTGTAATCTGTTTATCGCCTTATTTTTGCCTTGTTAGAATAAAATCAAGTAAGGTCTCGGGGTTCCTGACTAGTGCGTTCCACTTGGAAGGAGCCATGAAACACTGGCTTCAAACTGCAGTAAATATTGACTGGGTCTCTGAGCTGAGCCTTGCTCAAAGCTCACTCTGAAGACTTGAAAAGCTCCTATTGTTCCTTCTCAGTCAGCACTCCATAGCCAAGGCTAAAGTATGCATGTGTTAGGAGAAGAAGAAAGGCAGTGGGGGAAATTAAATAGTGCACTCAGCTGAAGGCGTAACTGCTCAGTGCAGAGGAAAGGGAAGCCTCCAACAAAAAAGGGGCAAGGACGCGCTGCGGGTTGCATAAACCTTTGCAGAAGTGAAGTGCCCAACACTGTCCACCCTCTTTCTGTGTGAGGTGCTAGATGAACGTAGCCTTAGCATCATTTAGGTAGGAAGTGGGGAAAGGGTACTGACCTTTTCTTTCAGGGGATGGGTCCTGCCAAAGATTCTGCAATCCTTTGTGAACAGCTAGGCAATGAAGGTGGATTCTTGGACAACTCTCTCTCCTCACTGTTTGAGGCTCTAATCAGAGCAGCAATGGATGAAGTATTTTGGAGAGTTTGACGACTGCTGTTCCGTTCCATGTAGCTGTTGTCTTGGCTGTGCAGAAGGAGGGCAAGATGCAGACTATGTAGTTTAATTAGGCCACCACTTTTTATTAATTCATTTGGGAACTCAGCTTGGCAATAAAACACAGACGGCACATCATTGTGCTTTCCTTGGCCGTCCTCGTTGGAGAAGCTTCTGCCAGCCAGTGCTGGGCGGGTGATGGACCCTTGCTCTAAGGCGGGCTGGGGAGCTGTCTAATCTGTTCGTACCCTCCTGTCCCCTTTCTGTTTTCCTTAGGAGTGTTTTTTCCTAAGTTCCTTTCCAATTCTTGTTTGCCAGGATATTTCACCTCTTTATAGGATGAGTACTTGTGTTGACTTGGTGGGTAATACAGCCTACTACATTACATTCAACTGAACCAAATCTCTGTATGCATATAGATCCCTGACTTGCTGTGATGAAAGTGAAATTCATCTCACCAGGCTTCCCAGCTCCCTCCCTCCCTTCCTGCCCAAGAAAAGCCTTCAAAGAAAAATATGATTAGCATTATACCTGCTGCCAGTCTTAAAAAAAAAAAAATATCTTTCCTGCCGATTCATTTTTGCTTCTCTAGAAGGTGCTTCTTGAATGTGATGAAAGAGATGTGTCTCTCACATTTCAGAATGGTCAGCTGTCCTCCTCCCTTTCTATTTTGTCTCAGTTATGTTCTCCATTCCCTCCTGTCCTTCAGTCTAGATGATGTAATGAAACTTCAAAGGACCCGTGACCTCCTTTTATTCCTACTTGCAAGACAAAATCTTGCCCTCTGCGTTTAAGATTACAGAAATGACAGTGTATCTATCTCATTATTGTAAAGCATATTGGGATATTTTGAATATGAAAGGAGCTGTATAAAAGCAAATTCTGTTTACTCTCCTCAGATGGGAATAGGATTGTCTTGTTACTGTACTGGTCCTTTATCTAGGAAGAAGTGCTTGACACTGCGCTAATAACGACGAGTTTGCACTGTGCTTTGCTTGCACCCTCTAAGTAGCACTATAGCAGGAAGAAACCCAGTCTTCAAGGGTGGGGTAGGAGACATTGAAACAAGGATGGGAATTACCTGAAATATGGATATACTGTTGATAAGAAACTTCAAGTAAAGTGCCTTAAAGCTAGCAAAAGCATTGTTTTTCAAGCTTATAGAGAGCAGTACTATTTCAAAGCCAGAAAAAATGACTTCTGATAAGTAGGTAACACATTATTATAAATTGCTGTGGAGCGATGTGATCGAATTTTAGTTAACTAGGATTTTCGTGTCACTAGAGATCAGCCAATTTGGTGTGTAGAATACTTAAGAATATAAATTCTGTTAGGTTGAAGTAGATTCCCCACCCTCCCCGTGGCCCCTGCAAACATTTTTTTCCTTTTTTTTTTTTCCCCCTAATGAGAAGAATACTCTATGTAAATATTGTATGCTGATTGCCAGATCCTGTTCAAGTTCCTTTATCTGTTCTGGAGACAGAAATGTGTAGTTGAGGCATTTGTAGTTGTGATACAGAAGAGGAAAGTTTATGATTTTTTTTTTCTGTAGTGAATCTGTTTTCCTTTGAACTAGTATTTCGAACACATAAGAGATTTACATCTTGTTAGTTTTCCAATTGTAACCATTACTTATGTTTTCTTCTGTCTTTAAACCAACTTTAAACCAACAGCTGGAAAATATGTTTTACTGAAAACCACTGCATCACAAACACCAACTTGAAAAAGTTAAACATCATTATAAAGAATTCTTGTGTATGTCTCAAATGAAAGAGATTTTCCGTAAAGCCAGTATAAGGAACGTAACCAGACTCTTCTCTAGGCCACTTTTCTTTTCTTTAGCTTTCCAATATCCCACTCATTTGTGTGTATAACTCCCTTCCTCCTTCCTCACCTAACACAACAATTTTAATATTATGATTGATATTTTACAGACAGGAAAATTCAGAGTTACTGCTTCTGCAACAATTGGAACACTTCTCTGTTACATAAGCCATAAGATTTTTATTTTAACCTTAATGCATGTGTATATGAGATAGCGTAAAATGGCTGCATTTTGGAAGGGTTTATTGTTCAGGCTGGAAAACAACATATTGTTGTACAAATTATCCCTCTTCTACTTTTAAAATTTAGTGTAGAGTTGTTTCTTTGTACTTGTCAAATCAACTGTTCTAAATGACACTCATTTGTGAATTGACTGGCTTTTATTAAAAAAGAATGACCAATCAAAATTGTAATGTATTTATGTGCTCTTTTTCTTCAGTCTTATGCTAAAAAAACCCAAAAATTGTGTTCCTTCACTACTGTAGCTGATATTTCAGCTGTAACCATGAGTTTTTTAGAAAGCTTGTAAGTCTTGGTAGAAATATGGTCTTACTTTTTTTTTTATCTCTGTATGCTACAGTTGCCTGACAGCTCCATAATGCAGCTTTATTTTGTACGGTAACCAGCTGTTTTCCCATTTTAGCAGAAGTAAGTTTGAAAAACAGGTAGTTGTTGGTACTTACCACTGTGCACTGAGTTGCATCTGTTTTCTTCAAACTTTTTTGATCCTTTTATTCTGTAAACTTTTATCCAAATTTCAAATGAGTACGATAACTGTACAGTATTAATGCAAAATACTCTCCTTCATATGCAGTTATGCCCACCATTTCTTTTAGAATTTCTACATTTATCTTTCCTGTTTTATAATAACAAAATTTTATGATGGACAAATATTATCACAAAATTGAATGGGTTTATTGCAATCTTTTTATTTTATTTTTTTTAAATCTAATTCTACCATTGTTTTCTTAAAAGAACTTAAAGAATTAAAACGTGTAAGGGCTGGGAGGAGTTGAATTTCTCCAACGCTCTTCTCAAGAAGAGTGTTTTGTTTTACAGTAGGAGACTGCAAAGAACAAAACAAAATAATATGAAGACCGGTTAGGCCCGTCTTCATGAAGACTGAAGCAATGGATATGGGGGCAGGTGGCAACATTGCCTAGTGCATTGCTAACCATTTACACCTTTCACATTGAAAAAGACCTGCTTGAGAACAAAGGGAAGAAAAACCCTTATTCTCCGTGCAGGTACTGATTTTCAGTTCAGCTTCACTGTGATCAGTTTCCCAGTTTGATCGGTACAGCCTGTTTCCTATGGCAGTGTGGCCTTTCGATGAATTAATTGAAATCATAAACCATGATAAAGCTGTTCTCCTAGAGCACGGGGTTTGCGCCCAGCCAGTCTGTTGCTTTAGGTAGATTAATCAGGGATGTACACAACATCCTAACTGAACACAGTTCATATGTCTTTGCCTCTGTGTTTCGGATTCAGAAAGGAGTTGAATTTTATATTCTTCTATATTTGTCTGTTAACCAGATTCTGCATTGACTTGTTCTTTTGTGACTAATGAGAAATGTAAAACTGAGGTTTAGCAGAACTAAACTTAACGTGGCTTGATTAGTCAGAAACAATAGCAAAACAATGGTACTGTAATTGGGCAACATAATTTTATTTCTTGACAATCCAATACTGGGTTTCATTGCTATATTTTAATTGTAATGAGAAGATAATTTAAGACATGAAATTCAGGACAATATACAAGTGTATATTTTTATTATGATACGTTTCAGTTATTCTTGGGAAGGATTACTGGAATTGCTGCTTTTGCCCACACTGAGGATATGCATATATATCCTCTATGTATATTTCATATTTCTATTAAAAAAATCAGTTGTGACTTACACCAATGAAATAAAAGAAGTTCTTACCAAACTTATGTCTAGGCCAGTTTCCTTCTCTTTTTCTATATTCTTCACATTTGTGTGTATGCCTTACTTCCTTATTTCTCATCTAACATAACAGTTTTAATGTTATAATTAGCATTTTACGACCAGGAAAATTCAGGATGCATCAATGATAGTTCTTTTTTAAGCATTAAAAGTTGCTTCTTTATACTATAGAGTCCACAACATGCATAGGCATTTTCTTTTGCATAATTACTTATCCTATTGCAAAGTATTAGAATGGCTGTACCAAACAGAGCATAACAAAGTATGAACCCAACCGGTTCCTGAAGGTCTCCATTGTAGTTTACAGTCTCTTACCTGAACTAAAAGTTCAGAACAACATAGTTTTATGTAAATTTTGTAAACAGCACACGAAAATGCTTATTTAATCTCTGTGGATGTTAGAAACAAGCCCAAATCATCCTTAAAAAAGCAAATGCCTAGAGAGGATCACTGGTTTGACACAAGGATTCTTGCTAAAAGCTGCAGTAACTCTGTCTCAGGGACTATCAAAATTGGCGCATGTTTTACAATGATCTGTGCAAGTTTCAGCAGATAAGAGTCATGATATCTGGTCTAGCATTCTGCCTTAATGGAGAATAAAGAAAATTATACAGATTCATATATGTACATTTATGCATGAGAATTACTATTTTTGGTCACATTTTTGAAAAAATGTCCTGAAATTCTGGTCTAATATCTGTAAAAATACTTTGAACATGTCATGTAAGTGCCTCTCTGACCAGGCACCTGTCTAAAGTACAGGGACATTGTACCGTTTTAGAAAAGTATGAAATTGTGGAGGGCTGGTTTTATTTGTATTAATTGGGATACTGTGATGTTTGTGCTTAAAATAGTTTAAAGAAACTTACAATTTATAATAGGCTCTGTCATGAATAGTCAGGAAATGCGTAGAAGTGATTTGATTTTTCAACCTTATCTTTTACTTGAGCAGTCAACCTCTGACATACTGGGAAAAATATTTATTTTCAGAAATGGATTTTGTAAATATAATACTTCAAAATACAAAATTTATAATTTTCAGCTAGAGAACAGATGTGTAATTTTATCCTTAGGGCCTTAGATGATGAATGACATTCATTCATAGTATTTAAAAAAACAAATACATGTAATGGCTTTCAACTTTATTAATGCAGAATTTTTAAATTCTAGCCTCATGAATATTTTTTAAAACCCTGTTTAAGTTATAGCAGTTTCTGAAGATATGCAAATTGCACATTCAACTTCAGTTTTGAGTGCATTTTTGTACTAAAATATAGCAATTGACCAGCTCATATTCTTCATTTTCCACAGCCTCCGTTTTCCAGATAGGTCTTCAATAATGCCTTTTCAACAGCTTGTCTAAATAATTGCTGAAATGAGAGAAAGCTTTCACTTACTTGGTGAACTATAAAACACACACACAAAAATCCCTGCACTTTGGAAGGGTTAAAGCTTTTCATGAAGGTTAATAGAAAACAAAGAAGTGTAGCAATGTAGTGTTTGTTTGAAGAATTTGAGCCAAGGTGTCTATTTATCTCTAATGGAGGATGACAACGAAGGATTTAAGAAGTCATCCCACTTATTGTCTCCAACACAAAAACCTTCCGCCTGCATCTTTCAACTTGCTTCACCACTTCTGAAGAAGCAATGGGCAAACTCCTGAATTTGTATTAATCAGCTTAACCTAATGAGATGAAAAGACCTTTTCAGAATTACACGGGGAGAGAGATGCACATACAGAGAAAACTTTTGGAATGCTTTCACATCTAGAAATTTTCTTCATAACAGCTGGGAAAAGGCAGACCTCAGTTCTGCTTCTGGCTCTCTCACCTGCCCTCCTCATTTCACTTTCCCAGTTAATTTCAGATCTTCTCTAAGTGTATGTTCATGAGGTGTTCCCCCCCCTTTCTTCCCAGCCCTTCAGGAAAAAGTAAAAGGAAGACTTAATGTGGGTTTGGGGTGGAGATACCTTTGGGAATTGAGGCAAGAAAGCCTAAGCTGATAAAACGTGACTCTTCCGATGGGGGCCCTGTTTGGATAACTTGCCTCTTTTAAATTCTTCTTTTCCCTTTCCTCCCTCCCTCCCCCCAGCTCTGTCTCCTTTTCTCTCTCTTGTCAAGCCCACTTCATAAACGGTAGCAGCTGGAGATCTTTTTAGTGGCATTCAGGGATTACTGCCCTTCAGGATTTTAATAAGCCCCACTGCCTGAAATGCCTGTGAGGGTGCTCTCTGAGACAATTACCATTCAGGGCTGGGATTGAGGGCCCTTCATGGCCCAGATGGCCAAGGGGCTGCACACGGACAGATAGCATTCCCCAAACAACAGATCACTGGAGCAAAGAGAGAGTGTTTCTTTTTTTTGTTGTTGTTGGTTAGGATGATGGGTGGGGAGAGTAAGAAAAGGAAGCGAATAAGGGTGTTCTATCACTTTCCAGCTAATCAAAGCTAAGTTTGCTCATCCTCCTATACGTAACTGGATTTAAACTGTGACCTCTTAAGAACCACAATTTGAGGTTACATATCCCTATTCACTGTAAGGCAGCTGCACTTTGTAATTTAAAAACACAATACCCCTGATTATGAGGAGTATTTCTTAGCTGTCCCCACAGGAAGAAATAACCTGCAAAGGGCTAGAATGAGATCTCTTCTTACTTTAGTACTGGCAACAGAGGACAAACATTGCAGGCAGAACTAATTGGTAGCTGTGGATGTCTGGGGCAGTCTGGAAACTCTGGAAAATACAGCTGATTAACAGAGGGCAAATGTTTAGCCAGAAGCAATTGCTCATTTAAGTTGCTTTTACCTGTAGTATGGCATGGCTTCTAGATGAAACACATGGAAATGAAGTGGTGGACTGCTGAAAAGACTTTTTCCTTGAATGAAATTTTAGCCACTGAAATAAGGGAAGTGCCGGGTTTAGGAGAGAAAGTTTGGAGTTGTTTTTGCAAGGAGCGGTCCTTAGTAACTTAAGTGCTCGCAAAGCTACTTTCAGTACAGCCAGAGCTTTTTGGTCGTGCAGTCCTGTGCAAAAAGTGGGAAATGTGGCTTATTAGCTGAACAGCTGTTCTCTGTCTGGATGGACAGACATTAATTTTTTAATCCTTGGACCCCCTGATGGCAGAAAAACCAATTTGTGCCTCTTCACATTAAAGTTAATATTTGTGATACAGAGCTCAGTTGCTGCCCATTTGCTTTTGACTTCTACAATGAATACTTCATTCTTTTAAATCATATTTAATAAGAAAATAAAATGCATCATGTCATAAAAGAGAGAAATTGCCTTAAATAAAAAGCATACAGCTGGACTGTCTTATGGCTGAATAGTTTGGATGAATGGGACTAATTCTGAAGTTATTGATCTTGAGGTTTCTTCTCCCATACCGCAGTAAGCTGCAGCAAGTTAATTTGTGGAATGGATGAAACTCCAAACTTTAAAAAGAGTATTTGATTTCTCTCTGAGAAAAATAATAGATACGAATTGGTGGTAGAATTTTGCACACTGATAATGTATATGTAAACAGCTCTGCTTCATAAATGGTTGATTTCAAAGAATTACACCAAATTAAAGCAGGATGATGATTTCTTACTCTACAATGTGTGGCAATGGCTAGGGCACAGAGATAGGTCCTCCTGTTTTAACACTACTGAACTCTTCCTCCTTCCTGTGAATATTCAGACTTCTCAAGTAGAATAGCTGTGTTGAGGGATACCTCTGTGGTTAAGAAAGCATTTGTAACAGAAATAGTCATACAGGAAGACCGTTCAACTTAAGATGATGTTTCATTAGTCCCTTTCAAACTGATAAGCATGATTGCTTGGATATACTCCCACTATGAAACTGAATGATCAGCTTTGTTTCTCTCCTGCAGTCCCATCAGACCCTTTTTTCCGTTGCACTTAAGTGTTACTAGGATAACAAAATTAAAAAGAAATAAAACATTTGTAAATCAGAGAGGACTTGACTTTAGTAATGGATGCAGGTTGCTGACATGTTAACAACTCCAGTATCAATGGCCAAGTGAGCCACACAGTGCAACGCTGCAGCAGTTTCTAAATGTTACAGGTATTGAAACAAATTCTGCTTGCCATACTTTGATAGGTAGAGTCATTGAAGTAATTGGGATAATCATTGAAGTGGATAAAGCGAGTAAAATTTGTGCAGTTTTAAGAAATAATACCGTTTTACATATTATCTTTTGAGTCCTCAAATTCAATTTGCGTGAGAGACAGCATTATGAATTAGAACAATTCATTTAACATTGAAACTTGGGTCTTCTGTTCAATTTGAATTGATAAGCCTGTAAAACTTCACCTAGAGATTACTTGTGTATATATAAACAGTGCTTCAAACAGTCTGGTATATGGTCTGACTCTGTTGAGAACGTCCAGTGTGTGTACTGCTGCATTTCAGCTGTGGATTGCAGGGTATGTAGTTTCATGCTGGAACATCTAGGCTTTTATTTTGATAATAGATACATGTGTAATGTTATATGTAATAGCAATTGTGCTCTTCAGGGACATCAATGTGATTTACTGATTGTCCTAGAATTGGGTGAATATAAGACTGGACTAACAGTGTCAGGACAAATCAGGCTAAAACTTTAGCTAGGATGTGCAGAACTATTTAGGATAATGGTACAGTGTTTCTACGTGTCAATGTAACGTTAAAGTTGCTTTATGGGCTCTTGGTTTTGATTATCATTTTGGATTATTTCAAGGTATTTTTGGTTTCTGATATGTGTGATTTATGTCAGGAATGGTGTATTTTCAGAAGGACTTCTGGTCTGTAAATTAATGCCATGTGCATCCCCTCACCTCTGAGCATTGCTGCAATGTCAAAATATTGATCAAAATAAATATTTAAGCTTCTATGTGATATTTCCTATATAAGACCTATGATTCCTCAGACTATGTTCAACATCTAGCTTCCTTCTCAATGGTCAAGGTTTTGCCAGGGTTTTTTTGGTATCTTTTTTTCCCAATACTAGGATAGGTCTAATTTTTAATACCATTAAGAGATTAATTTCTCACTTGCTGTCTTCTATCAGGATTCTTTATTAATAGCAAAGATTGCTAGAGATATATGCAAAGACAGGACTTGAAAACAGATACCATATTTGAAGGCCTATTTGTAACATATAAAAGCATATAGCACTGGAATATTTTTATTCCCTTTCCTCCATCTTCCAGCATGACGTGTCTGATTTTAGCCTTTTCACATTTTTTTTATTTTGGTGTCAGCAGTCAGTGTCAGTGTATGCGCGGTAATTTACCTGACAGTGCCTACTGCTGCCAGGTCTAGAAGCCTGATGGAGTCATGGAACAGCATTATAGTGCTTGTCATTCTAAATGTCATGGGCATTTAGCTAAGGGCTCCTACAGCCTGAATGGATTCTCTCTAGTATTTGTTTTTAAAAAGGTACAACCCTTAATTAGAATTTATACATTTTTCCTAGTTAACAGTATATGCCATGAAATAATTATTGGATCCTAATATTGTGAAGGCAGGTGTGTAAAATATTGTTTTCCTTTCATTTATCAACAATGTTGACCATCCTTCTATGTGTTTTGTATTCATGAATAGTTGCAGAAATCACTGTGGAAATACTTCTAATAAGCTTAGATCAGCTGGATAAAATAAAAACAGTTAAAAGGTGGTAGATAGGCCATTACTATAACCTGTAGGTACTATTTATAAACTTAACCTGCAATTTTGAATCTCCTTTTATTTAAATTAGTGGAATTAGTAGTTTAATATTATTTTATTAACATGTATTTCCTTCAACTAGTTCTGTTAACTACAGAATCAGATTCTGTAAGTGATAGACTATTAAGTAATTTCACTTCAGAACTTCTAAAATTTTGGACTTCTGTCTCATGTCTTTAATGAAGTCTGTGTTTTTAGATTTCTGTTAACAGAGAAGGGTGTTACTATCTAAATGTCTCTGTGAGCTCGTCCAGACCACACTGTTCAAAGTGTTCTCCCACAACACAATCTGATACACTGTAAATGGCCAGTATTTTTAGGTGTCCTTCAGTGAAATGAGATGATAGTGTTAGTCTCAGTATGTGGGAAAATTAAGGCAATCCTACAAACATAGTGAAATTTAGCATGTAATAGGAATCTTTTTCCAAGTGTTCTATGGATATAGTTTCCCATTTGTACGTTAGGGTGGATTTGTTAAATTAGCAGTGTTTTTTCCATTTTATTAATTAAACCCATTTTCTCATGAAAAAAATGAGGAAAATAATTTTAATGACATGTACAAAGCTAGGGAGGAAAAATGTTTCAAAGAATTCATCAAAGTACTCTGGTAACCGGTTGGGCCCTTGATATTGGGTCTGGTTTTATGCATCAGTGAACAAAAGGCACTTAATTGGTGTTTATTCACTCCAAGTGTCCCAAATAGTAAACAGGAATAAAAGTGTTCAGAAGTGTCTGCACGTCATTTCCTCACAACTTGCCATGACTCCCTGGCGCTTCTGGTTTTGTCGGATTATTAGTCTGTGAAGGAAGAGATAAAGCATTTCCTTGTATTGAATTTGAGCACGCTCTGTGCTTTGGGCTGAATGAAATATTAAAGGCTGTTCGCGATCTCACAGATGAGTAGGGCAGGCAAACTTTCGCACGCACATGGAAGTGGGGCGGGGGGGCGCAGACTGAGGTAGAGGCATCCATAGATTCCCAAATTTAGGAGGTTTGTTCATGGTTGCTGGTAGTATTTCCCTCCCACATACAAGGATGCTCCACCTACATGGTTTTGAATTACTACTTTTAATTATTTTTGTAAGCTTCACTGGACCATATGTACTTGTTAATCCTTCTGTTGACTGTGGCTACTTATATTATATCATAAACACAATAAACATCACTAATTGTAATGAACTCTCCCAAGCTAGCATTCCTGAAACCGTGGAACCTGCAAGACGTGCTCCTGCAAATGAGAGGGTGTGGATGTACTGCTCTCATTTTTATCAATAGAAGAGATTAATTACAGTTGGGAAGGAGAGCAATAAATGATAGAGTCCACTTGGGAAAGTAAAATACTTTGGGATACTGTAGGGTGGTTAAAATGTAAAGGGTTGAGCATATCATCCATCTTTATTTCTCATTTTTTGTAAATATGTATACTTTGTATACATGCTTACATAATAGCATACTGTCATTATATATATAGTGAGATGGTCAGAGAAGGATTTCTCTAGTGTTGACTAATGTTCTTAATACTGTATAATACTACAAAAATGGTAATTGTCCTATAGAGAGATGTTGTCCATGGCAATCCTTCTTGATTAAAATTACCTTACACATTGGCTCACTGCTGAGACCTTTCATCCCATGGATGGCTGGTTTTACAAGTCTGGCCTTATCTGTCAGCCTGCTTATGTGGAACCGAACTGAAATGTATCTATAGTACTTAATGAGAAACTTTGTCTTAAGTGTAGGGAAGTCTCCCACTATGAGGCTGTCAGCTACCTAAGCCCTAAAATCCATGATAATTACCGTGTCTATAAAATGCCCCTCATTATGGCACATAAAATGCTTGGCTGCAAAGAACTGCTGTGTGAAGATTGTGTGCTGCATACCAGTCAGCATAAAATAAAACTCCTGGGTAAAAAATAAATAAATAGACATTATAGTTGTTTCATTTGCACGTTTTTTGATGAAGGAGATTTCCAAGTTGTCTGGCAGTGGTACAGCAACAATTTCGTGCATGCAGTCTTCACTACAGAGGAACTTAGTGGCACTCCTACAGTCTGATGTGCCCTTCTAGTCTGTTACAAATAAATGTGCTGGCCCTGGGAGAAAATGGTGGACAAGGAGTTAAGCAAGGCTATCTGCCGTTGATCAATACTAGAAAAAAAAATGCAGTAAGAACCTAGTAACCTTCCAAAGAAGTTGCTTTGAAATATTCATACAACAATAAAGGTGCAAATCCTCCTCTTTATTCGAAGGGAACTTAGCAAAGATGCATCTAACAGGAGGAAATATGAAAACACTTTTCCTCAACTTCCAATCGTTAGCTCAGAGCAAGTAATGAAATTGTTTCAGAAAATAACTGCATGATTATTTATTGACCTTGGCCACATTGATTTGCTAAATCATATGGATGCTATTAAGGTTTGCTGTTTTAAGCAACAACACCCACTGCCCCCCTTCACCCTTTTCTTTCAATTGACGTGGTCAAATCCCAACACAGGTTTGAAACCACAGTTTGAAAGATTGTGTATTTCAGTTATACACGTAATGGTTTCATATTTCTTAATTCTGTCCCCTTGGCCATCTCCACCCTTTGTATTTTGGAGTTTTTCTGTGTAGCATGACCCTCAGCTCAGATGTGAAACTATGAACTGTGCTATTATATGCGCGCTTTTGGTTCAAAACTCATTTAACTGGAGGGTGGACTATGTTTTTCAAGTGGAAACATTCCACGTATCCTACATTACAATGTGAAATTATTAGTGGATTTTCAAAGCAAACAAAAATGTAATTTCAAACCATCTCTCTCAGCTGCAGATTTTTTTTAACAGTCCCCTGGTTGTTTTAAAATAGCATATGTTAGAGCTGTCCCACATCTTATTACTGTGAAGGCTGGTGACAGAAATGCTGAATCATGCAAAGGATATTACAGAAAACTGGGAGCATGCTTAAACTAATCCAGATATTGCAAACTTGTTCCTTAGCTATTTTTGTCTGAGGAGGGCCCCATTTTGACCTTTACCTATGCATTTTGAAGGAGGTGTCAGGTGCTTGATCTTTGGCTGTTTATGAGATAGCTTTGAGTTGCATACTAGGAGCAAAATTAAACTCTCTGGAATAGAAGATGTGAAATTTGGTATCAGTGTCTAAGTGGCAGCACCACTGTACTGAATGGTCTCGCAGAGGAAAATGGACTTTCTGTAGTTAATAGTACAAAATCAATTTTTCTAATACTCTGTTCCTTAAAAAGGCAGGTTTCTCTTCCACTCTTAAGTAGCCTAAGGTTGTTTTATAGCTGCCTTTATAGCTTTAACATTGCATTCCCTGCCTGAAAACCCATTTTTAACCTTTCCTTTGAATGAGTTAGAGGTGAGGGAGTCTGTGTACCAGAGATGTAAACAGAGTTCGCCAACTTCTCTGGACAATAGGCTTTGAAACTTGCATCTTCTTGCATGTGTGACTCTCAGTGATTCTCTTTTCTAATTAAGAAACTCTTTTTTAACCCTCTCTGTTGTTAGACCAACAGCAGCATTGCAGAAGGCCCTCCCCATCATCTGAACGGGGGAGTTCTCAGTACATTAAAAGGCTGAGCCTTCCCTATGAGTGCATCGCATCTGCTAGCCACGTATCACTGCTAAAAGAAACATGGCACGCAGGTGTTTAAATTATTTACACTCATAATTGGCCTTTATGTTACATTGCTGAGCCAAGCCTCTGTTATTCTAGTGCATAATTGATGGTGCTCAGTAGTGGAAAAGTTAGAAAAGCGGAAGTAATGCGATGCGAAAGTTGAGTGAGGCAGCTCCAGCTGGCTCAGCCTGCCTGGGCTGAGGCACCCGCGCGGCCGCCTGCAGAAGGCAGGGTAAGGGCCGAGACCAGGCATCATGTCAGGGTCTTGATTCGGCATGTGAGGGAGAAAGGATTTCTTCAGCCGAGCCGCATGACTAGCGAGGACTTGAAGGCTTTAGTAGTTTGTCGCAAACCACTTCCATAAAGCTTTCAGAGGAACTAGAAGTCTGTATGCTCAGAAAGGGATAGTTTACCGTGAATCCTGCATGATTTTGGATGGTGTGATGGTAGCTATCAGTGTGTAGCAAAAGGGTCGGAATGCCCTAGTCATTCTAGTACAGAGAATTGCATAACCAGGAATATTTTATAAAGGCTACAGACTTTCAGAAATTCTGACCATTGTATCTTACACAGGAATCTCTCACACACAAAAATAATCCACATACTGCCCTATTTTGGAATGACTTTTGTAATATTCTGGCTATCTTGGATGCAAATTAGTACAATATAGAATACACCTTATTATTTGAAAATATCAATTTTGTTATTTCCAGAAGCTTCTGCTAATTTATAAAGCAACTTAATATCTCACTTCTGACATATTGAAATATTTTGCAAAGAATGCATGTCATTTACAAATATGAGCTCATTTTAAAGGTTTGTTTCTGCCCTCCCGTTGTTGGGCTTTTTTTAAATTTTAAGTCAACAGTTTTATTTTCCTGTCTCTCCAGCATGGTACATGTGTGTCTTGTATGGTAATGCACCTCACACCATGATATGACAGAGGAAGAATGATTGCTTCTCCAATATGAAAATAAATAACCTTTTTATTAAACAATAATGATCATTGTTTTGGGCTTTGGCCTGTATCTAGTAAAGTCTGTAAAAGTTTAGTACTAAATTATTTTGGAACAGCAGCAATTCCTTTGTTGCCAGTTTTTCTAGATGAGTGTCCTTATCACCAAAACCCACAGCATTTCTTGGTTGTAATCATCAGGGTAAAAAAGGAAATTTCAATACAGAACCAAGGAAGATGGTCAGAGTAACAAAATAAATTAGTCAGGAAGTTATTGTGGTTTGTATTATTGGTCTCTAGGTACATTGAAAATTTTTTGTAGCAGCATTTGTCTTTGAGGCAACTAGTGTTTAGCCACGTGGTGTAGTTGCAAGTAGACCTCTTGTGTAACTGGCAATGAATAGTGCTAATGAGCAGGACTTTCTCCACTCTTGTGAAAACAAGGGCTGCAGCTTGTGTAAACACTACTGGTGTAACTGAAATGGATGTTTTGTGACAGGGGATGCATGGCTGAAATAATGAAACATTTGTGCACCTCACTTTCATTTTGATAGAAATTGATGCACTTCTAATAGTTGGAGCCCTTGACAAAAACACAGTGTTTTAATGCACTTGAACTGATTATATATTTTTATACTAACACACTTTCTTGTGTGCATGTTGTAAATGACCACACACTATTTAACTAAACCTCTGCTTATATTACCTTCATACGCAAAGGTAGTGCTAATGCTGGTATTTGCATGCTAAATGCTCACTCTGTGACAATTCTTCAGGTGATAAAGTGGCTAATAACTTTTATTATTATTTCTAAGCAGAGAAAATGAATGTTTTATCCCCATTCATTGTTAAGAATGGTGCAGAGATCCCAAATCATTTCATCCCTATGCTTTAATAAGCTTGTCTCATTATTATTTCCAATATTAATTCTGCCAAAGAGACCCAAACAAACAAACAGCAAGAAAAGAAAATAAAGAAATGGAGGAAATCTTGCAAAGATTATTATGACAATAAAAATGGAAAAAAGTGTACAAAATTATATTTCATATAGAAAACACAGTCTTGTAACATTTAATGAAGCAACACAAATCCTTACAGCTTCTTTGATGATGGTGCTATAAAATACCCTAATAAGGAAGGGAACCTGTGTCCTGTTGAAAATAATGACTATAGCAAAGTGTTGTGCCACAACATTACAGAGGTAAAAACAGAGAGAAAAGTAATTAGACACTGAGAAAGAAAAATCCTCAAGCAATCTTTTTGCCTGGCACTGCATTAAACAAGAGCTGTAAGGATATGATATTAAAAAGCACATTTTTCAATTAGAAAACATTTTGAAGAATTTGATTTTGTCAAAGTTATTTGCACACTGGAAATTACTTTTGTGTTCCAGAATAAGGAAATCAGTGCTTTCAGATAGGTACATACCATTTATATGTTTATATCCATTTGTGTAGATACATGATCATGTGTTTGTGTGTATATAATTGCTATACAAACTCACATTCTCGTAGACTCTCTCTGTACCACAAGTATATGAATGTCAGTGTCTAAACCAAGACTCCAACCTACCTTTGGCTTCGGAAGCAAAGGAGGAAGAAAAGACTTCATGCTATGAATCGGGGCCTGTTCTTCCTTGGCTTCCATCTTTTAATGCATTATTCAAAACATCTACTTTAAAGAAAAAGATTTGTAGTCCTCTAGGTGAGTGAAGGATTTAGCACTGGCAGGAATTCATGTCCCAGCTGCAGAGGTGTAATGGCAATGGTGACAGGCTGAGTTTTAAACGTTGTGTCAGGGAAGTTCTCGCATGCCAGCAATTTAAAAATCCAGATGTGTAGTCTGCTTTGATAACTCAAAGTGCAGTTACCATTTCTTGTGTATTGTACTTAGTGAGTCAGCTTAGTGAGTCAGCAAATATAAGTAGTTGCAATTTAAGAAGTTACGTATTTGATCAGAAGTTCTTAAAATGGGATATATCAATCTATGAAACATCTTCAGGTATGGGCTACTAATATGTGTGGGTTTCTTAATGTATCGTTTACGTCCCAGGACTTCAGCACTCCAAGTTTTTGTGTCTTGTTTTTCAGTTGCCTTCTGTTTCTGGGACACTTTTTGTAAGATAGCTATATATATATTATTTGTAATTGTATATATGTATATATGTAATGTATATTGGTAAGGTAGCTATATATTTAGTAGCTATAAATATGCAAGGATATGAAATTAAAGAGTCTCCTTTCTACTTGTCTGGAAATAAAGATGGGCTCTGTTTTCTCAAATCTGTCCAGCTGTGTTCCTTGTTAGACTGTAAGGAGAAGGCTCCGATCCTTTAATACTTTGTTGTAATTGTTAATTAGCGCTAAGTTATAGTGAATCTGTCTTGTAGAACTACATTTCTTATTGATCCAAAATTAAACTGTTAATCATGTTTACTACTTAGTAAATAGTAGCCAATACTTATGAGTGGAGTTAACACTGGGGAACATTGTGAAATCTTCCATTTTTGGTTTGGTTGGAGAGGTGTGCTTTGGGGTGGCTGGTGACAGTCTGGCCTGGGACATGGTGGTAGATGGCTAACGAGCTTTCTGTCAAAAGGATGACAGTTAAATCTTGGACTACAGGACCATCCAGCCTGGAAGGGACCTCAGGAGGTCTCTAGTGCTGCCAGGTGCCCCTGAAGCCATCCCTGCTCCCAGTGGACAAGCCCAACTCCCTTGGCCTGTCTTCGCAGGGCCTGTACTGCAGCCATGATGGTCTTTGTGGCCTCCAGCTCAACTCACTCCAGTCTATCTGGAGCAATAATACATGAGAGAATTACACATAATGTACATAAAACACAAGACCTTATAGTGCTGTGCCCAGAGGGGTCTGTGCAGGGTGTCCAAACCACTCATCTATCGCACTGAATCAGGAGGGGCTGAGGGTGTACTTCTAAGATGGTGTCTCCACCTCCCGACTGCCATTTGGACTGCTCAGGCTCACTCAAGCATCAAAGCTTCTCGTGAGCACAGGGCTTGCCCTCTGCACGCTATCACTGCAGAGGGAGTGCGCTGCTGGCACCCGAGAAAGAAATTAACCTGGCATTGCCAGTCCTGCAATTAGTCAGCTCACCATGCAGGAGTTGGAGGCTTCTAAAAAAATGTTTCTCTTTAAGTAAATTTAAACATCTTTTTAAAATTTTAATCCTTAGGGTTGTTTCAGGTCTCTTTTATGAATTTTTCCCGTACTACCTCCCATACTGCTTGGTGTAATCTACTCGCAGGTGTGAATCTCAAAACACCTTGATACCAAAAGTTGCTCTTGTTTTGGGTTTTTTTGTGTGTGTGTCCGTGCTTTTTTTTTGGTGTGCTTCCTAGGTCAAAAAAAAATTAAAATTGAGACAGATATTTCCAGAGGCAGGCTAAATTACAAAAGCTGCCAGTTGCTTTCTTGGCTGCTTTTAAAAATGTACTAGTTATCTCAGAAACTTGTGTCTAAGATGTCCAATTGAATAGGTACCTTCTGTCATATGTAGTTTTCCTCTCTCCCTTTCCTGGTCCATGTGTTTTTTCTTTTTGTTTCCAACAATATAGTTCTGTGCTTGATTTTGTAGAGAGAGAGGTGTCTTTAGGGGGAGGACATACTTATTAAAATGTATAGACTGTTTCTAGGGAATTGCATATCTGGATGGTCTGGATAACTCCATGGCGTTTACCTGAGTTCTTACTGGCCTTATTTATGACTTGTGCTCGTGGAGAGAACATAAATAGCTGGGGAGAAAAACATGCAGGGAATACTATTCTGCAGATAAAGGGAGGTGGTGAATTTCTGTATTTAGCTTATCTTTTTCCACTGGAGAAGGAAGAATTAGTGCATCCTTCAGGGACATAAAAGATTTTTCTGCCAGAGTAATTTATAGCATGGACTAAGTAATTTTTGTAGCTGCCAAGTGCTTTTTTTTTTATGTTTTTGGAAGTAATAAGACAGGATTACAAACTATAAATTATTATAGTGGTAGCTGCTCACAAGCTTGCCCACCCATTCATGCTGTATAGTACTTTATGGAAAGTTATGTTTAATTTCACCTAATGAGTACTTAGAACTGAGTCCTCTCAAATGCTTTGATGGGCTGTTAAATTTACAAATGTCCTGCAGCTATAAATTACCAATAAAGATTAGTAGAAAGGGTACATTGCCATATATTTCACATGATTTACTTAATGTCACAGTCTTTTTTTTCCCAAACTGGAGGCCCACAAATGGTGCAGCAGGATATGCCCACCATCTATGATGATTCTTGCTTCTGCATTAAGGTTTAACTACTTCTTGGCATTTTGATTTTTTTTCTGTTTGTTTTTGTCATAAGAAATGAGCAGTAGAGTGTGTGTGCATTTATTAACTCATAGACAACAAATGGGAACATACTAATTGCTGTAATTAATAATATGACATAATAATTAAATCGGATAGAAATACCTTTTCACCTACAAAAGGAAGTCAGATAACATTTTTTATTCTCAAATATTATTGAATGTTGCTTCTAACAATAGAACATACTGACCAAACTTAATTAAAGGCTTAGTCATGAAAATCATCTGTGTAATCAAGTAATGATTATTCACTGATACTTTTTTAAGTGAAAAAGGATTACTTTCACTAGTCTATGGATTTTGGAGTTGGGCCCAAAAATCATTTGCTTTGTATGTATAACTGAAGGGCAAATGCAGTTTGTACCTTTTTGAAACAGATTTTTTTTTTTTAATCTGTGAAGGGGACAGCTTGGGCAGCAGATGAAATAATTCCATTTCTCCTGATTATTTTCAAAATTTATATAAAATAGCTGTCAAGCTCTAGAATGAATTGTTCTTATATTCTTGGTTTTCAGTTGAGTTTTAGATAAAGAAATCTGGCTGCTTTGATTACTTTTTATCTTGAACATGTCATGTTGTCCTCCCTTCATCGCCTAAAAATAATCTTTCATTGCACTTGCTTTAGTAAATGTAAAAGCTGTGGGTAATAGATTACAACTAAAAATGGTACTGATGGATAACTGTGTATGAACAGCTTACTTAATGAGTAATAAATGTACTTTCCTAACAGTATTTTAAATAATATACTTTTTAAAAAATTTTGTTGATTATTTTTCTATAAACGTATATCTGAAAACGAGTAATAGCTCTGTAGTTTTGCATGACTGAGATTTTGTGGAGGGGGAAGATTGTTATGGTTAAGTGCTTTTGAGGAGAGCTCAGTGTGCCTATGAGGACCTTTTAAAAATATTGTTAATTGTCCCTTTTGTGGGACACTAGGAATTTGAGGTTATATGTTATAAAATGTGAGAGCTGGAGCATTGCTAACATAGCTTTCTTTTTCTTTGTTTGGATGAACGTTAAAATTGTGGTGCTATTTCTAGGTCTAAGTTAAATTTATGCTCATGATCCTATCTATACCTCCTGTGAAGACAATAAAAGTTACAGACAGAATGTAAACTACAGAGAAATCATATGGGAGATAAATGTTTCACTGGTCATAGATTATGTGACAAAATTATTAGTAGGGTCTTACAACAGGAAGTGGATTATTAAAGTACAGTAGTTACCTTTACATGTATTCATAATGAAATAATTAAAAAGTTTTCTGATTGTTGTCCTCAGAAACATTTTTAAAGCCATTTTATATTATACACTAGACAAGAACATAGTCTTATTATTCTTTCCTCAAGAAAATAATGTTTATTTTCTTCAGGAGAGTCTAAGGGAAAAAAGGCAAAAAAGCGAAGCAACTTCCTAAAAAAATGCTGATTTGAAAGAAATCCCGTATATGGTTCATCCTTCTTCATTTGAACTAGATGTTTTCAGTGCCATTTCTGATTTAAAGGACTGTTCTAGAAAGATAGTCTGTAATTTTTCAGAGCAGTTGTGTGGCATTTTTTTCACTTTATGTGGGTAATGCAGCAAAATGCTGCAGTTTTCCCTTTAAGTACTGTTTTTTTATTAGGTGGTAGGTAGTGTCAAATCCTTCTTTGTATCCAGTGTTCATCTAAAGTTTTGACACTGAGATGTGAGATGTATTTCAGATATATTTTGAAGTTTACTCAATCTGAGATTTGCTTGTTGTGATTGCTCGGACAGTTGGCCTGAGACAAATAGTTACTGCTATTGCTGACATAGAATAGCCGTTGGGGAGCAGGAGTATATGGCAAGTTGTATGATACCTGTCTTTGAAAACTGAAAAGGACACTTGACATGTACCAGAGGAAACCTCAGAAAGTACAATATTTAAAAGTACTTGTAGGTCAATATATTAGGATTGCTGGCAAGTTAGTAAGGTCGTTGAACTGTGAGCACCTCCAGATGTTCTGATTAATAGCTTGCTGAGTAAACTATTGCAAGTCACTTGAACTTCTCTCTGCCAGGAATCTCAACTGTAAAAACTGACATTAAAAGCAGGGCTTTATACAATTCTTGAGAGGTGCTGCCAAATAATGTTTTTAAAATCCTGTATTTCTGTTCTGGTATCAGTAAAAGACTGTGAAATAAATGGTAAAGGAGATGGCTGAAGCCAGAGGCCTGTTAAGGCTAATCTGAGCATGGTAGCTTTTTCTAAAGGCAGGTAATTCTTTGGAGGCTGTTAATACAAACCAGGTGGAGTAAAATCTGTATATTCTGAAACCTGCACGCTAGACACTGGAATTTGGCTCTTCATTTAGTTAAGTAAAACAACAAAAAAAAGACCATTTTTTGACCTTTGGTTTTGGAGGGAAAGAACCTAAAGAGAGCAAACTGTATTTTCTCCTTCTTAAAGATGCCATTTTCTGAAGTTCTGCTCTGCCATTTTTGACAACTATACTTTGCAGTGATCAGTCATTTCTGAAAAAATGCAATTTGAAGATTAACTAAGATATCATTAGTGTCATTATTAGTTTTATATTTTAGATCATTAGTGGTAGATTTTTACTTGAAAACAAACAATTTTCTGCCTTGTGGATAGTTTCACTTCTTAAAAAAGTATCTGAAAGTGTCCCCACATTTTTTGTTTCTAGTCGTGGCTAATTCAACAGTGTTGTTAATAGGAGGTATCCACCCAAGGGACACCACAACTGTATTGATTGCACCTTATGGAAAGCAAGAATTTAAATGTTGGGTGTTGTAAGTCACAAGTGCAGTGTTTAAGGTCCAAGAATTGTGTCTATTAAGGTATGTTTTTAGTATCTTCTTTAGAAGTATGAGAGGAGAGGTAGTAGCTTGCCACACTTCCATAGTTTGGCAAAGATCTAATCTTTTCGAATTCATTGCTTGTGAGTTATTATTTCTAATCACACGCTTGATTGACTCCAGCTAAATGACTCTGACTGAAAAGGCAGGGAGTTAAATCTAAAACTGTAAGTATGTATTTTAA
>WAAD01001196.1:815-35833 GCA_013389945.1 Fregata magnificens
GGGGGGGGGGGGGGGGGGGAGGCATTTTTATTTTTCCTCCCTTTCCGAGGTCCCTTTCCCAGCGACTCGCCGGGTGCGATAACGCGGGGTCCGGCAGCCGCCGGGAGGACGCTGCCTGCACACTCCTGCCCGCACTCCTGCCCGCTGTTTTGCCAGGCTGCCGCCGAGCTTGCCCTGGGAGGACGCGAGGGGTTTCTGACCGTTTGATTTCTCTATTTTTTTTTTTTTTTTCCCTTTCTTTCCCCTGGGCGTGGAGAGGTGACTCGGAGTTTACTTTAGGCGTTGGGAGGGTGACAGGTTTTGCAATAATAAACCTGCTTTTCTCCCAGCCGCCCGGGATGAATGACTTTGAAATTTGCAAACCTGATTGCCAACATCTGCAGAGAAGGAAGCAGCCCGAATCGAGGGAAAAAGATTTATTAGTTTTAGACTAGGTGGCAGTGCCAATTTCCCAGGTGCTAAGAGGAGAGGTGTAAAGCGAACGGCTATGAAGCCAAGCACATGGGCAAACACCTTCTTTTTTTCCTTCCCTTTTGTCTTTCTTTTTTTTCCCTCCCTTTTTTTGTCCTGGGTGGTTTTTTTTCCCCCTCCTCCACCTCCTGCTAAAGCAGAATACGATCTCTGCAAAAATTCGTCTGGACAATCTCAAGCCAAACCGAGTGCGGGTTGTTGGTTTTTTTGTTGTTGTTGTTGATTTTATTTTTTTTATTGGGTGACTTTTTTTTCTTTTGTTTTTTGTTTTCTTCTATTTCCCCTCCCAAAGTTTCCTTTTCTGGTGCTTTCCTGAAATCCAGGCAGCCCGGGAGGGAGGCACCAAGCTCCGGCCGAGCCGAAAAAGCGTTACTCCCTGCCGCTGTCTGCGAGCTTTCCCACTGCGCCGCAAGCCCTTGGGCTGGGAGCGAGCCTCAGATTTGGGGCCCCTCGCAGAGGGAGTGGGTTTTGTCATCCCTCCAATTTTTTTTTTTAATGTAGTGTTTTTATTTTTATTTTCCTTTCTCTGAAGTCTTTTGAAAATCCCCCCCATCCCCGCCTGCACCTCCGTGGTGCCCGGCTCTCCCTGGTGCGCTCCCCGCAATGATCGCTTGCAAAGCTTGCTCTGCGAGGTTGGCTTCGCTATGGCACGGCACTTCACAACCGGGCTAAACTGCGTTCAGAAGATACGTACAATTAACAGTCGAAACTTCCATTACACCACAGCAGTGGGATAGGCAGGGATTTTTATCTTTTTTTTTTTTATGGCTTTAACAATATTGTTTGAAACGATGATTCCTTCCTGCTACGGAGGGGCCCTTTGTAGGTTTGCGTTTGCAGTGTTGATGTTGGTGTGTGTTGTTTTTGTTGTGTAGTTTTTTGGGGTTTTTTTGCGGGTTTTTTTTGTTTGGTTTGTTTTTAGGAGGGGTTTGAAGGGGTGGAAAGCAAAGGCTTGTGCAAGGGGTTAAGAAAAGTGGGCAGGAGGCAAAGCCTTTAAATAGAGCCAGTTCAAACCGATCTTTAAATACCGCTGGGCTGAAGAAAGAGACTGTTGAATCCGTCCCAGCATCCTCCTAAAATAAATACGCCCCTGTAAAAATAGCGTGATTTGCCATATTTGAAGATCCAGTTATCGCCGGCACCGACTTCTTATTTTTCTCGTAGCCTCCGCTCGTTACAGCAGTCCGGGCTCTGCCCCAGCGCCAAAATACGGTGCCTGGGCTGCGTCCAGTGACCCCCGGACCTTTGGCTCTTCTTTGTGGGGGTTTCTATTCCGTGGTAGTGTTTCGGCTGCTGCTGTGCAGGCCAGGGGGATGGGGACAGAAGCCCCTTTGTTGGAAGCGCACGGAGGGAGGAGTGAGCTGGAGGCTGAGGCGGTAGGTGAGCTAGCCCTCGGCTGCGGGGCTGCCATCCTGCATCCCCCCCTGGGTGCTCTCAGGCATCGCCACGTCCCCGTCCCTGAGGAGGGCAGGGGGGTTACGGGTGCCGGGGAGCAGCGGCGAGCTCCTGACAGGCCCTGCCGAGGGCCAGGGGAGGAAGGTGACTGTTTGCAATGGAATTTCATCCCTGGCAGCGGCCGAGCTTGCTTGGAAGACCTTGCATAAAAAGAGCCTGCAATCGATGGAGTCGGGCGGCCGAGCTCACTCTGCTCTGCAGCCCGTGGCTCAAAATACGGGGCGTTTACAGTTTTGCTCCTTCCCTACCCCACCGTCTTCAGGTCCAAGTGAGTGTCCTGGTCTCGGCTCCATCCCATGGCGGGCGCGTTGTTCTTGGCAGCTTCTGTGTTTTAGGGGAGGTGGAAAAGGCTCCCTTGGACTCAATTGCGAAGGACTGCTCTGGGACCGTGTCCCTGCCAGGCAGCGGGGCTGCCTGTGAGCAAATATCGTCCACACTCAAAAAAGACTCTCTGAGTTTAAGATAATAATAAAAATCTGCTTTTTGCCGTGTACTGAGGTATCCTTTCTTGAGTGGCATGCGTGTCGGGGGGCTACCTGAACAGATCCACGTTTGTATAAAAGGCTGCCCAGCCTCTTCCATTAAAATATGCTTCAGAAACACTTTCCAGTGCCCGGGAAAAGGGACACACCTGTATGAGCAGAGCTGACTTTATGTTAAATCCAGCTCCAGAGCGGTGGCTGAAAGGAAAGCAGTCAGGCGGAGGAGAGAGATTTTGGTTTGCTTGCTTTCCTACTTCCACGTTAGCATGTGCGTTCAAATGCAGGGATTTAAGGCAGATTGGAGACCATCCCTGCTTCCAGGCCTGCTGTGCCCAGGGAGGAATTTTCCAGACAGCTGGGCCAGGTAGGAGCGAAGGGGAAAAAAACCCAAAATACCCCCCCACACACCCCACCCCGCACAGCTTTGCTGTGCCAGCAAAATCCCACTGTAGCCATCCTTACAATGGCCAAATTGTGCTTCTGCTGAGCCGGCAGATTTTACAGAGGAGGCCTTGCTGTCAGCGGTGCCAGCAGAAGCACAATTTGCTCATCTAAACTGCATCCACGCTAAAATCGCTTTGCTGATAGGAGACACCAGGATAGCACCGATGTGGTGCTGGACCGAGCTGTGCCCTGCTCCTGCCCATAGCTGGGCTAGGGAGGAGGGGGCTCCCATACCAGCCGTGGGATTTTGGCTGTGGTTCGACGTGGCTCTTTTTGGTCACGTTTTGATGCTGCAAGGAAAATACCATCGGTGTTTAATGGCCCTTGAAATCGCGGTTCCCCCTCCCTGCCCGCCCAGGGGGTGGTGCGGGGGGCTCCTTGGGGCAGGGGCTCGCTGTGTAACACCGGGAGGAATGTGGACTGGCCGGAGACCAGCATGGGGAGATGTTTCTCCTCCCTTGAGGCGCCCTGGTGAAATTAGATGCTTTTTGGTATGTTTTCAGGCAGAGCAACAAACGTGCTTGTCCTGGTAGGGCTCGGGGAGGTGATGCTGGCCTGCGCTTGGCAGGGATGTTGTGCTCGGACCCCTCGAGTTCTCCTGTTTACACCCGGCATCCCTGGGGGTGGAGGAAGTGCTCGGCCATTAAATGATGCCCCTGCAGCTCTCTCGGGCCTGTGGCCAACTCCTAGGCTGTGAGCAAGACAGGAGCGATCACTCCGGTTTTGCACTGGGGATGAAATGGGGGGAAAAAAGGGGCTTCTGCATTTTTGAGAGTCTCCCACCATATGCTCCTGGGGTGCTGGGAACTCCTTTCCCTGATGTCCCGGTGGTTTTCCCAAAGTCCTGGTGGTCGCGTGCATTGTGGGGTGGCATCTCCGTCCTTCAGGAGAGGTGGGAAAGATTGTCCAACCTGTCCTCTGGCCCCCGTTGATGTTCCCATCCCACGTAGCGGTAGCTGGTGGTAGGGGTGCTGGGCTTGGACCACGGACGAGAGTCCAAGAGCCAACATGGTGACGTAAACTTGCTCGGAGCAAGGTCCTGTGGGATCCTCTGCTGTGTTAGGGTTTCCGATACCTTCCTCAGCCGAATGGGTAGGAGCCTGGCCCTGCCTCTGATACATGGTGCTGGTAAAGATGTGCTTTATTAGCATGGTTTCCAGCAGCCTTTCCCCCACCCCGAGCAAGCCTTGCCCCCCACCAGCACCGAGTTTCCTCGGTGGGGTTGGACAACCACCGGTCCCAGCCCTGACTGATGGCGTGCCAGTGAAAATTTGATCTGGAGGATGTGCCGGTGCTATAAATCCTAGCCTGGGATGGCACGGGGCACTGGGCAGGTCCCGGCATTGGGGACAGGCTCCTGCTCTTTCCCTGCACAGCAGCTGTTGGAGAAATGGAAATTGCTGGGAATTAATCTCGCTGCAGACGTGGTTAGCAGAACAGGGCTTTCGTAAGGAAATTTTAGATCTCCTTCCTAGGATAACCCAGGGTAAAGCTGAAATTAGTTTATAATTATATAGTAAATAACCCCCCATCTTGTCATTTCACCGTCTTCTGATGAATATGGAAATGAACGTTGTTAAGGGGAATTAACGTCTTACGGCAGCCTTCCAGGTGAGCGCTTTGTGGCTCGGCCGCGGCTGCGACCGGCAGGAGGGTGTCGGATCACCTCCTTTAGCTGGGGTTAGCGCCCGACGAGTTGAAACAAGGCTCTGTGTGTTTTCAGCGTGTACTAAACTGGTCCAATTAAAGCTTCGGGCGGGAGGTGGTGCGGGGAATCGGGGCCAGCCTGGCATGTGCTGACACGAAAGCTGCCTTGCTGGGACGGGGAGATGTTGGTCTGGGTTAGGTAACGCGATCCAGCATCGCCTGCTCGAGGTGCCGAGGACAAGGGCGCGCTTTGTTCTGCCTCGCTGCTGAAACGGAGACCACGGTGGGCCCTGAACCGACCCGAAAATGCAGACGGGGTTGGGGAAGTGTGGGGAGCTGAGGGCAGCCCCAACCTCCCTGCCTGCAGGGCTGGGGCGAGGGACCAGCACTGCATCCAGCTGCGACAGCCCCTCGCTGGCTTTTCCAGCTGGTGATGGTCTTTAAAAAGCAGAGTCTGGGAGGGGAGCGCTCTGGCACGGCCGCCCTGCGGGGTGCTGCCTCTCCCTGGCCGTGAGGATTTGGGGGTTTCCTTCTCCCCATGTTTTCTCCCAGCCCCGTGTTTCTGGCTGGCTTCACTCTGGGATGGCACAGCTGGATGTCTGCAGGCATCGCGACGCACCCACTGGCTGGGGAAAAACACCGTCTCTCTCTGCTATTTATCTGCTTTGCTTATCGTTTGCTTCTCTCCAGCTCTTAAACACCCAAGGGGATGGCAACTGCACAAACCCTTTATACCCATCCCCGTCCACGCTGGCTGGGGAGGACGGCACGGCAGGAGCCCTGCCGTACGGCAGCGCCGTGATGGTGACAGTTGGGCTCTCTCCCCACGCCGCGAGGATCAGCTGTTGGGTGCACAATATGCTCCGGTTTTCCTCTCCAGCTGTTGCTGACGGTTATGGGAAGCGAAAGGTAGTTGAGAGTTTGGTATCTTTAAATCAGGGAGGTGATGGGCTGAGAGGAGGGGTTGAGGGAGGGCTTGGTATATCTGAGGCTGTTTTTTGTTTAAATCCAGCAAGACTTGAAATAGTGGCAAAAGAGTGAAATGACCTTGGGAATAAATTTTATTGCTAGCGTAGCAGTGGCCAAAGAGCCATTTTGAGGGAACTGGGTGCAGGCAGGCAGGCTGAACGTGGTGGGCTCGGAGCAAGGGAAGGAGCAACACGGTATGTTCAGGAGAGACTGTGCCTTTTTTAGGAGAATAATGGAGATTTTAAGGCACTTGGCCCCGTCTCTCTGGATCTGTATCCCCGGCAACTTCTGCAAAGGTTGCTCTTGCTTCTGCTGCCATCCATCTTACCCTGCCGTGCTACTGTGAGCAAAGATCCCTTTTTATGTTTGGTCATTAGATATATCGCCCCTGCTTCCCTTTCTGCCCCCAATCCCTTCTCAGCAGAATTCCCTGTGGCTTGATTATGCTTTTAATACGTTTGGTTTAATTGCTTTTAATTAAAAATAATAAAAATAATAATTGAAATGGCCAGCATGCTTGGGAGGAAGGCTTTTGAAGGGATTCAGCTCTTTGCTGCTTGCAGGCAGTGCCGGTAGTGGTGTGTGAATGAAATAGCGCCTGTGTTATCGCTGCACAGTGTGTGTAATTCTGGTGTTTTGTGCCCTGATCTGCTAGGTGGGGAGGCATCCCACATGCCATGTCACACACAAGCCAAACGGGTAATACTCCAGCAAGTAAAGATCCGGGCAGCCAAGTACAGATAGGTGCAGGAGCCTTCCTGGGGTGCCAGTGAGAGCCCAGCACACCTTTCCTCCCAGCCCCGCTCCGCCGGGCAGGCACATCATGCTGGGCTCCCGGTGTGTGCAGCGTGCTGGGGTTTCCCTTTGCAATCCCAGCGCTACAGCGGGGCTTTCTCCGTAATGAGATTAGCGACACAAAGCGGCGATTCTTTTGCTGCTTTTAATGGATGTTCGGGGTTTGTGTGGGATCAGAAATTCCTACTTTCATCAGATGAGTCCTCTCTGTAACTATTTTGTGGACAGATCTTCCTTCCCTCAGCTTCAGTGCTGACATTCATATTGGCACAAGCATTTTAGGCTTTCCCCTCCCGTCCCCTTCTGCCTCCCCTCCTTCCCAGCCCCAGCCATGGTGAATTTTATCTTCTTTCCTGCTTTGAATCTCGCTGTCAACCCAAGCCGCTTCCATCTTGTGGAGGACATGAAGGTTCGGTGGCCTTCCCTGGCCAGGCTAAATGCAGCCAAGAGGAAGAAGAAATGTAAAAGTCACTCTTGGATTGTTCTTGCAGGTGCTCCTTGGTCTCCCTAGTTGAGATGTGCAAACACATATGTGTGCGTATATATGCATATAGAGGGCATCCATCTAGTGCTTCACCTGATGGAGGGCTAGCTGTCCCTGCCTTGTGACATTGGGGTCAGGTTGGCAATTTGTCCAGAGACCAAGGGCTGTGCTTTAATTTGAATACAGATTTGCATAATTCATCAGGAATTAAACCACACCGCCATAATATTTGCCTCTGCGTTTATCTCCCGTTATCGGTGGCAGGGAGGTGTGTGGTGTTGGGTATTCACCGGCGGCAGAGACCCCTCCGCTTTACGGTTCAGTGCTTTTTGAATGCAGAAAAGGTGGCGTGGGCTCATGTTCAGGAGGATGCGGGGAAGGCTGGAGCCTCTGGAAGAAAAAAGGGCTGAACGTGAGGTCCGGGGGAGAGGCTGGGCATAGGCTGAGCTTTTGAGCCTGGTTTCCTAAGGAAAAGAAGCTTATGGGATCGTGCTCCATCTGTGGGTCTCATTCTTCCACCCCCAGATGTCTGCAGCCCGTTGCTGAATTTCTCCCAGGGTGGTTTTGGTCCCTGCAGATGCCCTGGAGGTCAACGCTGGGCTCTGGGAGAGGGATGCATTTTTCCCTGTGGCACATGGAGCAGTACAGGCGGGCGCCTCCAGCTTCACCACACACTTGCCCTGTCCTGACCGAGTGGGAGATGCGAAGCCGGAGCCGATCAGACTCGATGGGGTCATCAGCGATGCCCTCACTCCAGCCCTGTGATGTTTCTTGGAGCCGGTCCCCTCTCGCTGCCCAGGCCCCCAAGTCGTGCGGTGGTTGCCGGCTGTTCACTGAGTGTGCAGGTGTTGGCATTGCAGTGTTCAGGCCTGATCGGGGTGCTGTGCCGCTCTGTGCCTCAGTTTCCCCTTGCGGTGCCACCCCCCTTTGCAAGGCACCCCAAGAGGCACTGAGCCACGGCAGCTGCTTTGCAAAAGAGGTTTAAAATAAGCGGCGATGGAGGCCACGGCTCCCAGGGCTTTGAGTCATCCTGGCTCGTGCTGACTGCGCCTGGCAGGGGCCTGGGAGGCAAAACAAACCTGCAGCCAGCTGCCACCTCCCTGCTAGATGTTAGTGGCGAGGTGGCTGGTTGGGTTTTGGTGGTGGCCCTCCCAGCAAAGCGGACTGGGATGCCATGGGGAGATGCCACCTCTCTGGTGGCCCTGGTGAAACCCTGGTGAAACCAGTGGCGTGGGGCACTCCCCAGCCTGGGGACTTAGAGTTGGGCCACCTGGTTTCTGGAGGAAGGGGTGAGATAAGCAGCCCTGGTCTGGCACCCTGCGGACTTGGCTTTGCAGAATGGGGGGTGCTGAGGCTCCTTCCAGCACGCCTGGGCTTGGGCATGGTGGGGACCGTCCTGGCTGCGAGCCCTCACTGCGCTGGACAGGAGGACAGGCCGGGACAAACCTGGGGGCGATCCTGCAGTGACCCCCCACCCACCATCCCATGCAGAAGGAAGGCAGCCAGGGCAGTGGGTGGCCATGGCGGGTGGTGGGAAGTCGAGGGGAGGAGAGGGCAGGTGGCATTTACCTTTCGGTGGGTGCCCCGGCATGCGTCCGCAGGGCTGGCTGCTGCCCGTCGTGCAGCGGTGTTTAATTTCTCAATGGGAGGGCACGGAGATAATGCTGCACAGTCCCATTTAACCTGCTGGTGACCTGGTCTTAAGTCATTGTGGCTGAAAATAGACCATGTTCCCTCCAGGGCATGGCTAATGGTGCTGGGAAAGCTGGGATCTCTCTTTGAAGGCTGATTTAATTGCTGCTGGCAGGCACTTGGTGCAGGTGATGTGGGGACCAGCACCCGTGCCATCCCGCAATAACCTCCCCCCACCAAGCGCCTGTAGCTCTCCCGGCTCTGGCAGCGAAGGGTAACGAGCTCTTTTCTAACGAAGGCACGGGACAGTGGCTTAGAGCCGGCGCGTGGGTGTCGCTGGGTTAATTGCACAGACAGGGCTTGGCCTGCAGGGAGCGGGGGCTCGCCTGTTTGCATTGCATCTTCTGCACTGAGTTTGGGTGGTTTAAAAGGAAAAAAAAAGAAATAAAAATGGGGTGAGTTAAATTTCTGTGCTTAGGAAGGAGGGGGAACACTTGCAACGAAGGTGTGTGCCCGATGCCAGGAGCAGAGTCAGCCCTAGGGCCCCCATGCCAGCCACTGGTGGCTGGAGGGTCTTCACAGTGATGAAGGATGGACCAGAGCACAGCCGTTTTGATGCTGTCCTAGAAAATCGTTAGAGGAAGGCAAGACTACAATCTAGCAGCCAGGTTCTGTGTTCCTGGGGATTCTACTAATCAGTTTGAGAGTTAAAATTATTATTTTTTAATTTCCATATAGCATCTTAGTAAATGGAGCTGAAGAGCCAACTGGGTGGCTCCTTGCTGTTTAAGGAAAGCTGTGCGGTTGCGTAGTGAGAGCCTGGAGGTTTTGGTGGACCCCCATTGGGGTGTCAGGTTTAATTACGCCAGCGGAAAAGGAGAGACATCCGACGTGGTGGGGGATTTCGGGCTGGGGATGCAGAGGAGAAGCTTCTGCTCTAGCAGCTGGCAGTGACCCAGCAGCGTTGACACTGGTGTGAGTGTTTGTGCATCAGGATTAACATGGGACCGGGTTGGTGCTTCCCAGACCGCATGTTTCAGGCTATGCAGACCGGCTGTGCATCGTGTCAAGGGTCCCAGTGGGATGGCTTCCATCCTGGCCCCTCCAGTGGGAGGAAAAGCCACCTTCCTTCTGCCAGCGGGATTCGTGTCCCCACCTGGGTGGCTTCTTGCTGTCCCCCACGAAGACGCTGTCAGCAGGGAGCTGGTGGGTGACGTTGTGGGAGATCTTCGAGGCATCTCATCGGTGTCCTCCTCCTGTGGCCCCAAGGCCTGAGGCACTGGTAGAACTCGGATTGCATTTGCTTTGTTGCACAGTGGAAACTGAGGCACGGGATGAGTCTGCAGGACGCCAGGGGCAGAGCTGGGGCGCGAGCACTGATCCCTTGAGCCCTTGCAGCCACTTCTTCCCATTTTCTCCTCCTCCGCCATCTCTGGGGTGTTGGGGCTGTTCCAGCTCCTGGGTGAGGAGGAGGTGAGCGGTAGGGCTCAGCCTGATGATACTTATTTCCGTGGAGGCAGGGAACCCACCCCGTGCCCTGTGCACGCACCCTGCCCTTTGGTGTGCCTTGGCTGCAGGTGGGCCCAGCAGCGTGGCAATTCAGTGCGAGGGTAGCACGGCAGTAAAATCATGGCATGGCATCGGCACGGGATAATGGCTGCGGGAGGGCTCTTCGGAAAGCTGGCGGGAGTGCGTGGTGTTTCTGTGCTGACGCAGCTGCAAGCAATAGTAAATATTGAGCAAGAGCCACTTAAAAATAAAGCAGCCTGGACAGAGATTCCCACGTGGAATAAAATAAAATTAAAAGAAACAATAGAGAGCTGCACTGAGCTGGGGGGGGAACTCACCTTGACTTTTAAGGTAGTGATTTTTGCAGCTGAAGGAAAGCGGTGCGGCGGTGTTAGAGCCGGCAAAGGCCGGGAGTGCAGACCCCCTGCCAGAGGATGCTGTCTCCAAGCTCGCCAGGGCCCTTAGAAGATTAAACGGAATTAAATTGACCTGGCTGTTCTGGATCCGGGGGATGAGATCGAAGGCCTTCAGGGGACGCGGAGAATTGAGGCTGTGAATTAAGGCTTTGAAGCAACTGCCAGCCCCGTGGCATAGGGTGTAAATAGAGCAGGGTCGGATTTTGGTGGTGGAGGTGGTGGGTTGCAACGGCGGCAGTGGCTTGGGGCTGCAGGGACAGGGACAGGACCGGCTGCTTTTGTGGTCCAGGCGCATCTGATCCAGGGGCTTAGGTTTCAGCCCGGTGTGTTTGGGGGCTCGTATTGCTGGTGTCTCGTGTGTGGCATAGAGTCAAGGTGGCTCTGGTGCCTTGGGTGTCACTAGAGCTGCTCTGGCAGACAGGGCAGGAGGCGGCAAAGATTTACACTGTCAGCGCTCCTGGCTCTCAGCTGTTTGCAGCCATAAATGTGTGCATGAGAAATAGCTGCAGCCGTGCCTTGCTGTGCTGCGTGCCCGTGTCTTGGGGCAGAGGTGGAGAGGTGTGTGCTGGAGGGGGGCCCTGAAAGACTCTCCCCTGGGAAGCTGCTGCGTCTGCAGGGAGAGGGTCGGGGGTGCACTGATGATGGTGAGCATGGGCAGCTGGTGCTGGTACGGCAGCCGTCCCACCAGCGGTGGGAGGGGGCCCCACAGGGGCTGGTGGCCAGCGGGTACTCGCTGTGCTTGGACTTCTCCCCGTTCCCCTCCCTCCCTGCCGGGGAAAGGGAACTCATGAGGATGTAAGCGTTTATCCAGCTGTTTGTGGCATGGACTGGTGTCCCAGTTGGCTGCCTGTGAGGCGCTGTGAGCTGGACTGGGGAAGAGGTGACCATGCTCCTGGCCAAGGGCGGCTGCGGCTCCTTGCTCCGTGCCAGAGCCCAGCAGCCAGCTGAGACCCCGGCTGCAATGGGGCTGCAAATCTCCCTCGGGTGCCCAGAGTTGAAAACATCCCATGGAATGTTTTGCTGCTGTGTTTCCCAGCCCCTCTGGGCTCAGACCGGAGGGACTGAGGGGCCAGGCTTTTCAGCTCAGGCTCCTCTGTGGCCACAGGCCCTTGCACAGCACTGCGTGGTGCCAGCGTGCTTCCTGGCAGTGTGTCCGTCGATCATGGCCTGGGGAGGATGGTGCGAGATGCTGGCGGTTGGAAATATTTCATAAGTGGCAGAAACCCATAACGGGCAAACGGGGCCGATGGGGGAGAGTTACTTCACTTCTCCCGGGGTGCTGGAGGCCGCCAGTCTTCCGGTGATGGGGCTGTGGCTTCTCAGGCAAAGATGGCTCGTGCCTGGGGCTTGGCTTCCGGGTGCACTTTGCAGCTGGCATTGCATGTGGCTGCCTGCTTGCCCATCCAGGCCAGCGGGGCTGTCACACAGCTGTGTCCTGTTGTGTGATTCCCTTCAAGGTGACAGCAGGGACTGGAGAGTCATCCCCAGGCACAAACAGCGGATGCTGCTTCTCCTTGGTGCATCGGTGCTGCTGGCCAGTTTGGAAAACTGGACCATGGGAGTGAATTCCCTATTGAGTGGTGTCTCTGTGTCGCTCCTGCTTGCTGTCCTTGACCCTTTGTGGGTGCCTGAGTGAGCCGTCACCCCTGCGCCGGATCGGCAGCGGGGGGATGCTGTGAAGGTGCCGGCCGGTCGCCTGCAGCCGGGCTGGGGTGGAGCAGCTTTCCCAGCGCTGGCACACACGTGTCGCATCAGGCATGTAGGCTGGCTCGTTGGCCGGAGCCGTGTCTGCGGGGGAGATGCGTTCAGCTCCAGCGTGTCCCCCCGCTGCCCTGCTCTTTCACAACCCAGGCTTGGCCAACTCCTCCGACTGGGGCTGAATTTCAGGCCCAGGGACTGGGGGGGCCAAGACAGAGAGAGCCCACAGGTTAAAAACTCTGGGCGACCGGCAGCATGGGGCAGCCCGCTCCGCTGTGGGTATGTCTGCGCACCTGCCTTTGACACCTCGGTCGGGCGATGTTTTCTGGTGGCTGCCTCCTCCCGGGGAGCTTTGGGCAAACCCCGAGCAGGCTGAGCACGTGGGGTCTGTTTCCCTCCCGCTTCCCCTGGCGCGACCTCCGGCCTCCAGACGTTTGGTGTGCGGTTTGTGCGGTTGCTGGTATCTCATCTCCCCATCAGTCACATCCCCTCTCGGTGGTGAGTCACCCGGCCATACCTCTTCCCCGCCCCGTGCCGTTTTGGAGAGCTGAGCAAAGATGAAGAAGATGTTTTCAACTGGGCTGACACATCTGCACCCACCAAGTTCCTCTAATAACAGTCCTTAGTGATTTATGTCTCAATTGTGCAAAGCAGGTACATTTTACCAGCTCATCTTGGAGCTGGGAAGGAGTGGATGGGCGTGCGTCCCCGCTCCGTGCCCATCCACTACAGCCACTGAAGCATTGCAGGGGGAGCTGAGCAGGGATGTGCATTTTGGCTGCTGGCTGTCACCTTCCTGCAGGGTTAAGGTAGCTCGAGGGACGATCTCAGCGCCCCTTAAGCCCTGTTACCCTCTGAGCTGGGCTGCTTTGGATCATGTGTGTCCACGCCAGCAAAGTGCCTGTATGGGATTCGTGTTGGTGCTGCCTTTCCCAGGCGGCCAGAGGCTGTGCTGATGGGCACGTGTGTTTGGCGTGGTAGGGAAGGGAAGGGAAGGGAAGGGGGGCACAGCCGGTCTGGTGCTGGCAGTGCTGCCAACTCACACCTCCCTGCCTGCGCCGTGGTGCCAGCCCGCCTCTGGGCGAGTAGTCAGCTGGAGGAGTGTGGCTCAGCCTGCCGAGACCTGTCGGCATGTCCCTGGGCGAAAAGGATCTTGCGCTGGTTCAGCAAACGCTCTGGCCCTGGGCAGATGGAGATGGTTGTGGTTTCCCCCTTTCCCCTCCCTCTCCCCTGGCAGAAGCCCATGGTTGGGGTGAGCTGTGTGTTGCTCACTGCAGTAGAGTTTCTCCCCTTGGCATCGCTTTCTGGCACGGAGATCCAAGGAGGGAGCGACTTGCCCGCGGCTGCCTCCTGCAAATGCAGCTACTTAGCGCATGAAGGAGCAACTTCACCTCCAGGTCCTGCCCAGGGGAGCGGGGCAGCAGGTTTCGGGCTGTGTGCAAGTCTTACACCAGCCATGAGCATTGCTGCTGGAGGGCTGTATGGAGGAAGGGGTGCTCTGGCAGTGCCTCAGGGTTGGATTTGCATTGGGTTCATCCCCAGGAAGGCTGTGGCTCCGATCCCTCCTCCCTGCTCTGGCTGTGGTTCCTGGCAGGGAACTGCCCAGGTAAATACAGTCTGGGCAGCTTCTCCCTCTGGGCATTTAGGAGGGGAAAACAGTGTTGCTGGTAAACCAGAGGCTGGGGTTCAGGTGGCTGTCTGGTTTTGCTGCTGGTCAGCTGGGTGATGCAGGCAGGTCCTTGTGCCTGCCTGTGCCTCAGTTTCCCCACCTGCAAAGCTTCGCGAAGGGCTTTGAGCCCCCATGCTGGGATTACGCCTCTCCTAGGAGCAGCGCTGCTGCTGTAGCTCGTGGGAGGTGCTGGGAAGGGCTGCCCAGTGTGAGGTGGCTTTGGGGCTTGGCTGGTGGCATCAGCTCAGTTCTGCTGCTGCTTCCCAGCTGGGGTGGTGACACTGCCCTGCAGGGTCCCCAGCCTGTCCCCCTGAACCTGTCCGCAGCTCGGACTGCACGTGAAGCCGCTTGTCACTGCTCTGCTCCCTGCTCCAGCACAGCGGCTAGAAAACCTCTGTGACAGCTCGTCTTACGCTGGGCAGCTGGAGGGGATTTCCTCTGCCCTTTGGCCACTGTTGTCCCACAGTTCCTCATCCCCTCATTCTTTTGGCTGACGTTCCCACTCCTCTTCCTCCTCCTGCAGGCCCAGGCTGAGGCTGGATCCCGGTGGTGGGATGTGATAACACTGATTGCGGAGGAATCCCCAGAGCATTTGGGGCTGGGGCTGACCCTGTGTTATCCCTGGGTAGGATAAGATGCCGCAGGCAGGGAGCTGCCCCAGTAGGACCAGGAGTGTCACTGGTGCCAAAATGTCTCTTTGGGTACCAGTAGCTTAACCTGTGTGCAGGCGTCCCTGTGCTGGATGACAGGGCTGGATCATGTCCCCTTCCTGGAGCTCTGCAGGTGGCTTCATGTCCTTGCACCATGGGCAAATGGGGATGCGCCATAGGCATCTGCACACGGCAGTGTCTGCAGCATGGGATGTGTCTCGCAGCAATCTCCATGCTGGTGCTCTTGCCTGCTGGAGAGGCTGCAGCCGGGATCGAGATCTGGCTGGGAGAAGGGGCTCATGTGGGGATGTCTGGGGCTGGGGCCGCTGGGCTGGTGTGGCATGGGGTGCTCCAGGGGGTTTGCTGTGCTGCAACCATGTGCTCTGCCAGATGGGACTTGAGTTCCCTTGGAAATGTGTCGCTCCTGCTCCAGACGCTGGCTCGTCGCCAGCCCAGCAGTGCCAGAGCGGCGCGGTGGAGGTGGCGCAGCCGAGGCAAACATGCTGTGGAGTGGAGCTGCTCACAGCTAACCCGGGGTAGGTGCCCCTGGATGCTACCCAGCACTCGCAAGCCCTAGAATAAAAAAGTGTGTTTGGAAATGCTCCAGTATGAACGTTTTGGGGTTACCAAAGAGAGGTGTGAATGTGTGTGCACACTCAGTGCCTTTACAGCACCCTGCACAAGATTAAATGGCAAGTTTTACCTGCTGGGAACGGGCTCTGCATTGTACTTCATGGGCACAGCATCTCCCCATGTCCTGCCGCTGGAGGGTTGGCATGTGTGGATGATGCTGCTGGGAGCTGTCGGGCGATGGATCTGGGCCAGGAGCTGTGGGGAGCACCGCGTCGGTGAAGCACATGTGCCGGGATGCAAACATGTATGCGAAAGAGATCCCGGCTGTCTAAATAATGTGAAATATTGACTAGCTCTCACAGATGGTGCTCCACGTGCAGCTTCGGGGGCTGAACTTCTGTCTTCTGTTGGATTTTGGTGTGATGTTGTTTTGATCCAGTTGAACGCTGGACTCTTGACAAACTCATTGCCTGGTTGCTTTCAGTGGGATTGTTGAATTTTGGGGAGGTTTGTTGCTAATGGGGTCTGAGGGAAAGGGAGCAGGGTTGCAGAGGGCTTGATTGGCTCCTGCCAGACTCTCCTGATGGTTTTTAATCGGTTTTTAAATGATGGCACCAACTGGGAAGCTGGTTCTCGCAGTGTTGGGGTTTGTAGTATTGCACGGGTGCCATTTGGTGGCAGTGTTGCAGAGGAATTCCTGCCTGTAGCCAAGAGCTTGTGTTATTACCACTATTACGGTGATTGTATTCACTGATGAAATGCTGATGATGATTATTTGCATGAGGACGTTGCTGGGGGCCCCACTCTTGGAGGAGGCCCCAGTGTCCAGGACATAATCCAGACTGCTGGCAGCTGGGCCTTGGGGACACTCTGTATCAGCTCGTGGGGAGGCAGCAGGTTTTCTCCTCTTGTATTGCCTTCCTCGCGGATAAGGTGCTGGTTTTGGGTACGTGAAACTATGCTTTGTGTGAGCTGCTGTGGAGGATGCTCTCGTGCTTTCCCCAAAGCCCCTACCCATTGCGGGGCAGCTGCACCGGGGGCGGGCTGTGTTGGCAAAGCTGTGCTGGCAAGAGGGTCTTATTGCTGCTCAAGAAGTGTGTTGGGGAGCGCCCTCACCCACAGGTCGCTGTACTTGTGATAAAACAGCTTATTGACCAGGTGGTTTTGTCGTTTAGCCTGCAGATTTAAGGCTCTGCTCTGAAAGCAGCACGCTCCATTTGCAGCCCACTAGCTGCGAAGTTAGAGCCCCGCAGAGGTGCAAGGAGCGAGCTGGGGGACCCGCAGTGGGGGGTCAGTACATGAAGCAGGGGCCCCGAGCAGCGCTCCCCACTGTGGGCTGTGTGCGTTGCCACACGTGTCCTTGCAGCCGCTGCTCCTGGCGTACAAGGGACCGACAGCCACAACAGTCTGTGCTCCTGCGGGGCTCGTTCCAAGGCGACGTGCTGCTTGGGCTGAAACATGTTTCCCTCTTCTGTTTCCCATTTTCTGCAGGCTTTTCCCATCTGCCTAACGGGCTCTACCCATCATACATTCCCCTGAGCCACCTCGAGCCCCCCAGTGCCGGCAGTCCTCTCCTGGCCCAGCTGGGTCAGCACAGCCTCTTCGAGTCACAAAAAGGTGAGTCTGAGTCCCCACACACCCTTCCCCTTTGTCATTCCTGGGTGCTCGCCCTGTCCTTGGGGCTTGCTTGGCTGCTGGAGCTGCTGGATGCTGGGATGATGAGGGGGAAGAGCAGGAACCCCCTTGGGTTATCATCCAGGGATGTCTTAGCAGTACCAAGGTCTTGGATGTGGCTGTGCTGTAGGGAGCCTGGTCCAGGTCCCTCCTTGGAGTCCCAGCTTGCTGCTGCACTGCAAGTCTCAGCGTGCAGCAGAGACTGGGCTGTCCTTTGTCCCCCACCATGGTCCCCACAGGCCATGTGGAGGTACCTGCCAGGTCTCCTCTGCCCTGGTCCTTCCTGGCGATGTCTGAGACATCCTTGAAACCTGTTCCCTCCCGGTTTGCCACCTCTCGCCTGTCTCTGTGTAGGACTGAAGGGGTTGGAGGCCCGTGGTAATTTTGTTTGCTTTTGCTCTGCAGATGGGTTCTACCTGTCCGGCCACGCGGGCCAGTCCACTTTGCACCCGCAGCCTCCCCTCTCGAGGACCGCGGGCAACCACACGTCGAGCACTTTGCTCCGGGAGAAGGACCTTGGGCAGCTGCACAAGAGCTCAAAAGAAGGCCTGAAAGACCCCGGTGGGAAGGAGCGGGCGTGCCGGACTGATCTGTCCCTTCCCTTTGCCAAGAAGGAGGGCAAGCCGAAAGAGGAGCCCCGGCCCCGCAGCGTGGTAGACCTCACGCAGGACACCAAGCCCGACAGCGACCGGAAAGTGAGCGTGGTGGAGAAGGCGGTGAAGGTCGGTGAGCGTCTCTCGCCATTCCTGGCCGAGCACATGCCAAATCGGGGTGCGGGCGGTGGGGAACCCAAGTCCAAGAACCCGCTGCAGAGCTCTTCCCTCAGCAACTGCAATGGTGGTGGGGACCCCATGCTGAAGGTCCTGGGTGCTGAGCAGGACCGCTGTGCCAAGGATCCCGCTCGGCACGATGAGAACATGAGGCCTTCTGCGCATGCCCACGCTGAGCGGCTGAAGAGGGGGGAGCCCCTCCTGCCCTCCGTGGGTGCTTTGCACGTCTCCTGCAGCTGCCCATCCCCGCACCCCTCGCAGCCGGGGAAGATGACGCCGGCCACGACATTCCCTCCACAGCCCGTCCATTCCAGCATGTACACCATCTTCCCGCCGGCCAAGGAGCTGGGGAGGGAGCACAAAGTCATCGCCCCCACCTTCGTGCCTTCGGTCGAAGCCTACGACGAGAGGAGCGGGCCCATCCAAATCGCCTCGCAGGCCCGCGACAACAAAGCGAAAGACAAGGACCTTGGCAAGGTGGGGGTGCTGCAGTCACCCACGGAGCGGTGCCTCGTGGATGCCTCCCGCACGCTCTTGTCCCAGGACTTTTCTTGCCACAGCGATGCCAAAAGGATGGAGGCTTTGAGGGAGAAGGGCTCGGTGATCAGGGCAAACTCCATGGCACTGAAGAGACAGGTCACTTCGGAGCCCTTCCTCAACCGGCCGGGGCTGGGCTCTCCGGAGAGCAGGGAGTTCCTGGCCTCCAAGGACTTGCTGAAGCCGAGTCCGGAGGCAGAGCATCGCCCCTGCGAGCGGGACCGCTTCCAGCGATCCAGCTCCAAAGAAGCGGCGAAGGTCTACGGCACTTTAGACTCCTCCCGGCAGCACCTGGACCACGGTCAACTGAAACCACCCGAGCAGAAGTGGAAGCCCTTTGAGATGGGCAACTTTGCCACCACTCAGATGGCGGTGCTGGCTGCGCAGCACAACCATGTCACCCGGGCGGAGGAGGAAGCCAAGAAGGTCTACCTTGACCCGAGCGGCTTGCCACGGTCCTCGGTGGTGGGCTCACGGGGCGCCGCGGACGTCCTCCACCCCGCCTCCCACGGCGAGGGGTCGGCCATGCAGAGCCTCATCAAGTACAGTGGCAGCTTTGCCAAGGAGACCACGTCCCGGCAGAGCTGCGGCAAGAAGAGCCCCTTCGGTGGCTTGGGCAACATGAAGTTGGACTCTTCACAGCTGGGTGCCTCCAAAGTGCAGCAGCTGCTGTCGCAGCAGCCAGCAAAGCAGCTGAAGAGGGACCCCGAGAGACCCGAGAGCGCCAAATCCTTTGGCCGTGAGAGCATCGGCTCCCAGGGCGAGGTGGAGGTGAGGCACCTGCCCGTTGGCATCGCCGTGGCCGTGGCCCGGCAGAAGGACAACAGTAGCAGCAGCAGCAGCAAACTGGGACCCAGCTTGGCGGACCGGGATCGCTCGCTGTCTCTCAGCAGCATCAAAGGTAGGTTCCCCAGACCTGTCTTGGGACTTCCCTGTGGGATCTGTTCCCTGGGGAGAGCAGCCACCCAGTGCAGGCTTTGTGACATGAGCTGAGTTTGGCATCCTCAGCTCTCTTTGCCTCCTGTTCCCAGCCAAGGGCACGTTGTAGACCACAGCAGGGAGCAGGACTCCTCATGCCATCCCCTCTGTCCACCTCCGAGGACAACCCTTCTGCACGTGTTTGATCCTTGTTAGCTAAGGGAGTGACAGAGAAACCCCTTAATCCACCTTCGTGCTGGTGTTTTAGTCTCATGGTTGTGATTTAAGCCATGGTGCTGGCAGGAGGGGGATGGCTCTGGCGAGTGTTTTGGTGCTCTGCTTGGCTTGAGTAGCAAGATAACGCCTGGGGGCTGCCCATGGCGGGGAGAACTCTGCTCTGGCATGCCAAGGAGCGATGCCAAAGCGAGCGGCCAGCAAGAAATGGTTGGGTTTCCATTTTTAGCTTTTGCTTTTCCCATTTTTCTGCCTTCACCCCCCTCTCCCAAACCTCAGCGGTGATAGGTGTTTTCCCACCCAGCAGCCCCTCTCCCCATTCCCATCGCCTCCTGTCGCCCTCCCCACGGCCGGGCAGGAGCCAACTGAGGACCTCGTGGGCAGCACAGGGAGCTGTTTGTTCAGCCGTTCAATCGTCGCAGACCCTCCCAGCTTGCGTTAAATGTAATTTACTGAGCCGAACTAAAAGGCTGCAAACAACGGTTGAATTCTGGCAGGCCTCCGGGCTCGTTGCTAAGTGATGCAGTTGGCTTTCAGACAGAAAACAAGACTGCTTTTCTCCTCCTCTCGTCCCCCAAATGCTGCCCCGCCTTTGTGTGCCAGGAGATATTCGTCTAATAACATTAGCTTGCTTGCGCTGAGTGGACGGTGCTTGAATGTTTAGACCTTTTAAGAAGGAGAAAGCAGGCTTTAGTTGGCTAATCTGTAGTATTTGGCAAGTAAAATGCAAGTATTTAGTGCCGGGCATTGGTTGTCAAGGAAACGGACCTAAGCCTTTCCTCCATGCATAACTGATTGAATTTTTCTATGCGGTCTGTGCGTCATGTTCATATATATAGACAAAATGATCATTCACTGTCCAGACAATCATCGGTCTGTACAGAAAAGGGACCATCCTGTCGGCGGGGTTGGGGCTAGGTGGGAATTAGACGAATAAGAAAGTGTGTGTGTTTGGATGGGGATGAGAAAAAGATGATAAACCCATCTATAAATAATGGAGCGCAAGTAATGTAGATGAGAGAGGGAGGAGTGGAGGTAAAATAACAAAATAATATGTTTCTGATAAAAGGCTGCTGGGGGACAGCGTGTCAACTTCACCTTGTGCCAAGGAGGGGAGGGAGGCTGCGAGTTAACCAAGGGCTTGCTCAATATTGCTGACACTGAAGAGGCAGTTGGGCATCGATTGGGGAAAATAAATAGAAAAGGGGCTCCAAGGGGGGAAAACCTGGGCTAGGGAGTGGAAGGGGATTTGCGTGCGAGTGGGGATGCTGGCAGAGAGGCAGGGAGGGATGCTGGGGCTCCAGAGGGATTCGCAAGCCCTGGTGCTTCGTGCCACGGAGGCTGGGTAGTAAAACTGAGCAATGGAGGCTGCATAGGGCATCATTCAGGGAGTCGAGGAGGGGCTGGTTAGGGACAGCCACTGCACGCAGTGTCCTGGCAGGCTGCAAGGGAAATGTGGTGACCCTGGAAAGTCCTTCGGGAGGGAGAGATGTGTGCCAGGTTTTAAAGCATCTTTGCTTTCTGCCTGAAGCTCGTGGAAGGAGCCTTGGGGAGAGGAGCTGGGAGAGATGTTGTCTTGTTCCTGGATTCCTTTTGACAGTAAAGGCTGAGGGAATTGGAGACTCAACAGCAAAAAAACCATGGGCTGTCCAGGTTTGTGGAAATACACAGTGGAGCCCTCCTTGAAAAGACTGGCTGTCAGCAGAAGAGACTTGATGTTCCGAGATGCTTTCCCATGTGCCAAACCTTATCCAGATGGGAGAGCAAGGCCCCTGGAAAGGGCTGCCAGGAGCCAGGGTGCAGCCGTGCGAGGCTGTGCTGCGCCACTGAGCCTTGTGGGGTGCAGAGCATCGCCTGGGCAGGGGATGTGCTGGCAGGGTGCACCTAGAGCTGGGGGGAAGCAAACACCTTTCTCCTGGCCCTGTGAGACTCGCCGGCAGCTCGCTGCAAGCAGGGCTGGGGTTTAGGAGTGGGTCATATCACCAAAGCATAACATGGACTGGGGCAACAGGGAATTACGGAAAAAAATGCATATGCGAGAAAGAAGCTAGGGAAAAAACTAGGGAAAAGCAAGCCTAAAATCAGGCAGCTGGGGTGAAGACCTTGGATAAAGTAAGGGAAGGGTGGCCTCAATACCTGATCCTGGCAGGGCCAGTGAGGAGCTGCTGTTCACTCCTGTAAAGGTGCTTCCTAGCCTCTCGCAGACGTGGCTGCTACTGTGCCAGGCTGTATTAGCAAGAGCCATTCTGGTTCTGGATGAGCCATTTCTCAAGCCAAACATCCAGCCCCGCTTTTTGGACTCTTGCCCTCATCTGCCATATGTGCCCCTGCCTCGCTGGACCCTTTGTTGTTGCATGGCTTGGGGTGGGGGGTGTGAGTGCAGGTTCCTGCTAACGGGTTGAATTACAGAGCAGAGCATGCTGGTTTTGTGAGGGTCTGTAGTGTTGGTTCTGCCTGTTGCAGAAGGACAGGGCTTCAGAGCATACCCAGTGCTCCCAGACTGGTTTACAAGAGCAGAAGGTGCTTCAGAAGGTGCAGAGATAAAATCCGCCCCCTGTGAGATGTGTTAAGCAGGGCTGTGTGGTTTGATGCAGGGATTTAGCTGGGCCTCATCTCCTTCTGAGATGGGAAATCTGCCACTGTCCTTCAGCAAAAATGGTCCCGTTGGTCCTGCTGCTCCCAGGCTGGTGGCTGTCCTGTCCTGGGAGACCAGCGTGGCCTGGCGAGTGGGTCCCTTGATGGCTTGAAGACACGGACCTCAAACCACATGCACCTGGGTGCTACCAGGAGCCGCCTTGGTGAGAATATCTTGATCACATAGACAGCCTTGCCCTGTCCTTCAGGGCTTGAACCTGATGCAGTCTTGGGGACAGTGGCATTTGGGTGTACTAGCTCCCAGCGTACTGCCTCTCCATGCCCAGAGGAGGGGGGACAGCTTTCCCTGGACTGTTTCTCATGTCTGATGGTGCTGAGCTGTCTCTTAGGGCACGGACGCTCAGAAGATGATTGCGGGGATGAGAGGAGCCGCCACCGGGACAGCCACCTCCTGGCAGGGCGCCTGGAGCGGGATCAGGAGAAGCTGCTCAGGTGAGGGTTGGAGGGGGACAGGGTCTTTCACTGCAGTGCCACAAGCCATGCTTGGGGACAGCCTGTCTGGAGGAGGGATGGGGTTGCATTCATCCTGGTGAAGCTGCCTGCACCAGCCTTGCTGGTGCGGAGGGGAATGCTGAGTGGGGTACCATGGGGTTATGGGCAGATTCTGAATCCGCAGCAGAGCAATCCTAATAGACTGCTGCAAATCCATGCCTGCTCCAGGGACGGAGAAATGGGATGTTTTATTCTGGACGTGATGTTAACCACCTCCATCACAGCTCTCCTTGAGCGTCTGACCGTAGTTTGCAAACACACTTGCTCGTCAGACTGGTCGTGGGCTCTTGCAGCCACATAGTAACCTGCAGCACTCGGACCCTCTCTCACTCTCTCACCCTCTCTCTTGCCTCCCCCATGACCAGAGAGAGCAAGGAGCTGGCAGATTTTGCCCGGATACACCCCTCCGGCTGTGCCACGAACGGTTTGAACTCCAACCTCATGGTGACGGGAGGCCCAGCCTTGACGGGCTCCGGGCGCTGGTCTGCAGACCCGGCTTCGCACTTGGCAGCCCACCCCTGGCTCCCCAGGACAGGGAGCCCCTCCATGTGGCTGGCCAGCCATCCCTATGGTGAGTGCCCTGGGAGGGAGCGATGTGTCCATGGGGCATTCGCACCGATGCAGTCCAGGGAGAGGTGTTGCTAAGTGCCCAGTGAGGCTGCTGTCTAATCACAGGGGAAAGGGAAGGAGGTGTTTTGGAGCAATCAAACGGTAGATGACTTCTCTTGTGGGTAGAGGAGCTGTCTGCATCTCCTGAGTTGTGAATGTGGTGTTTCTTCTTCCAGGACTTGGTCACCCTTCCCTGCACCAGGGCATGGCTCCAGGCTTTCCCCCTGCCATGGGGGGAGCTCTGCCTTCCGCCTACCAGTTTGCCAGAGACCCACAGTCGGGGCAGCTTGTTGTGATCCCCAGTGAGCACTTGCCACACTTCGGTAAGGATGTGAGCACATGCCTGAGGACCATGCTTTGACAGCTGTGGAGGAAACAGGCTTTGGAGAGGGCTAGATAGGAGCGTACGTATCCGTGGGGACCAGCAGCCACAGCTGTAGGGTGGGTGTGAGCTGGCCTCTTGTTAGATTTGTTGCAGAGATGGAAATGTGTAATCTTCAGCAGTGGCTCCTCATCCCCTGCAGGACGCCGTAGACTTTGGGTCCTTGGTTAGGAGAAACTACTCGTGGGCTCAGCCAGGGACAGTCAAACCAAGGGTGTGTAGAGAGCAAAGCAAGTCAGACGGCCCCAGGACCCATGGGGTGGTGGGAGTGGGGCTGCCGAGGGAAAGACAGCACCCTTTCCCCTCTGCATTTCTGGTTGCATTTCTGCGTAGCCCGGTGTTTGGCATCCCCCACACCCTGGGAGTCGGGTAGAGATCGTTGCCCTATGCGATCCTGAATCCTCTAGCCATCCCTATCCTCCTGCCTCCCTGACTGCATCTCTGCTCATTCCCCAGCGGAACTGATGGACCGGGCACCCCCACTGTGGCCTGCTATGTACCCCCCGACCAGGAGCTCCCTCCAGCATGCTCACCAGCTCCAGCTCCTCTCCCATCAACAGCTGCTGCGGCAGCACGAGCTGTACATTCTGCAGCAGCAAGCGGCCCATGCCATGGAGCTACAGAGGAGCGCCCAGCTCGTGGTACGTTTTCAGGAGCTTCTTGCTTGGACATGAAATGAGACTGAAGTTGGGGTGTCTGGGGGGGAAAAAGCAGCTGTGCCGGCATTGCAAGTGTGTCTCAAGGGTACAGATGCATTGAGTGATCCTGCCCTGGTCCCTGGGATATGAGGCATTCAGTGCATCCTGCCTATTTAGGTTGGGTTTTGGAGGGGTTTGGTGTAGAGCTGTTGAGCAGTGCTGTCGAGAGCTGTCCAGCAGCAGTGCAACCTTGATTCCTTCCCTAGGGATGTCTCTGTTTAGTTGAGTGGTTTCATCCCTGGTCACCTCCAAACAAACCTCCTGAGCAGGTCAGAGAAGCAGCTGCAATACTGGCAGCAATCACACTGGGTCCTGGAGCCAGCTGCCATTCACCAAATGATTTTGGAAGTCGTGAGCTTTCATTTGGGTGTTTTACACCCTTTTAATTTTTATAGTGGTCATCTGGTTTTCAGCCTTCATTTTACATGTGTGCTTGCTAGGCTGGAGACTTAGAAATAGAAATGGTTTAATTTGGTTGCAAGTGAAAGTTGGGACACCCTTCACATGACTTCTGGAGCTGGGAATGTGTAACGAAAGCTATCACAGATCAGTGTCCCCCTTCATTGCATTAGCCTTAAAATGGTGTTGCACTGAGGAACATGTGTTTCATTCCAGTCCATGTTTGATAAGACTGTGTTTTAGTCTCGTTTGGTGGTAGATCTGTAGTTTCTAGGAACAGGTAGAGATGTCATGCTGAGTTTTGCTTTGTTCTTGTCGCAGGAGAGGTTGAAGGCGAATGAGCAGCGTGCAGATATGGAAGAGAAGGTGACAAAACGGAGCCTGGACAGTGCCAAATCAGGCCTTTCCTCCTCTGCCCCAGGACTGGTGCACCGAAAACCACCTGTGCTGTCCCCCAGCGCCTCCACGTCCTACAGCAAGGCTGTGAGTCCACCTCCCCTCTCTCCCAGGGCCTCACCCGTGTCTGTGCTCAAAGCTGAGGTGATCCAAAAGATGGAGGAGCCACCTTCGCAGCCAGCCTACTCCTACCCCGCCACCCCCAGTTCCCATCCTTCCAGCCCGCCCCCCGCCTCTCCGCCCCCTGCCCCTGCCATCCCTCCAAAGGAAGAAGCACCCGAGACCGTGGAGAAGAAGGACCTGGAACTGGAAAAAGAGGCTGCTGGTCCATATCAGGCCTTGTTCCCAGGTAAGAGAGCCCTGCTTTGGCAGAGTCCCGTTGTGTTTTTGCCTGCCTTCCTTTTTCTCCTCAGCTCTTTCCTGCTTCCATCCCTTCCCCTAGAGAAAACCATGTAGCTCCTCTAAAAGGCAGGAGAGAGGCAAGGACCAGGGGTGGTGTGATGGACTTGGATTGATGCTTGGGTCTTAGGGGCACCTGGGGCTGTAGGCTGTCTTCTTCCCTTGGGTCAAGCCTGGGTTGGTTCGTCCAGGGCTGAAGTCTCAGTGGGAGAAGGGTGCAGGAGGCAGATCTCTCTCCAGTTGCAGGAGAGTGCTGGAAAGGTGCAGAAGGGACCTCTGGGATGCTGATGCCTGTGGCAAACTTGGCCAGGAGAGAGATGCCCAAAGCAGCCACTGCTTGAGAATAGGAAGAGACGAGAGATGAAGGGAACCCATCTCTATGCCTTAGTGAGAGAGGTGCTTTGGAGACCTGGCCATTATACAGCCTGTCCCTTCTGATGTCTTGCAGAGATCCCCCCAGGATATCCATTCCAGTCCTTGCCTCCCTCCTTTGGAAGACACTACCCCTACCTCCTCCAGCCCACCGCAGCATCTGATGCGGATGGCCTGGCTCCTGATGTCCCGCTGCCTGCTGAAGGCTCTGAGCACATGGAGCTTTCCCCAGAGGTCAAGCCCATCCACCTGTCTCCATCCAAAATGTTAGAGCCCATCCAAGCAGCAGCAGAAGAGGAGTCCTTGGAAGAGAGGGTGAAATCAGAGGTGCAGATGGAAGAAAGCCAAGAAGGTGTCTGTGAGCAGGACATGGGGACTCTGAACATCACCACCTCTGCAGCCGTCCCAGTGCAGAATGTGGACAACTGCAATCTCCTGTTGCGTCAAGGTGAAGCCCTGGGTGCTATGGAGCAGGACCAGGAAGACCTCCAGAGCTGCCCACCTCCTTACCAGGTTGTGGCCTGCCCTGCAGAAGCAGAGGCTCAGGCAGAGACTGGGAGTGGAGCAGAAACCTGCTCTGTGCACATGGACTATGACGGTTCGCTCGTGCACGCGGAGAACGAGCCGCCTGAGATGGACTTGACGCCCCAGCGGGAGGAGGCCTCTGTAGCCATGGATCTGCAGAGCGCCGATGTGGCCCGGGGGAGGGAGTTTCCAAACCTGCCCCCTGAAGAGGGGGAGCAGGGGCCAGAGATCCCTTCCTACACAGAAGAGGCAATCTCTTGCCAAATCCCAGCTCTGGACATCAAGCCGGGTGACCCGCTGGCTGGGATGAACGCTTTGGTGGCTGCCACAGAAATGCCTCAGGCTTGTTCCTTGTTGACTACTGCCAGTGTCACTCCATCCCAGATGAAGGTGGAGGTGTTACCTGACCAGGCCTTGGAGCACTCCTTCCTGCAAGGGATCACTTTGCTGAGTGAAATTGCAGAGATGGAGCTGGAGAAAAGGAAGCAGGAAATACAAAGTAAGTTGTGAGTGCGGAGTCTGGCCAGCCTTGGGCCAGGCTAGGTCTCCCTACATACGGCCCTGGTGCTCTCTGTGCGGGCAGAGGAGCAGAGGCACAGGTGGGATCTCTTGCAACCTCAGCCAGGCAGCAAGGAGAGCATTGCGTGGGGTTGCAGGAGCGGCTGGTACTTTGGATGGGGTTGGAGCAGGGTTTTTCTTGCAGTAGGCTGAGCTACGTGTGGCTTTTGTACTGCTCTCCCCTTCCAAAGGCCCTCGCCATGTCTAGACAGTTTGTGGTATGTGTAGCGGAAACGGAGCCCCACTTGCTGAGAGCTGCCAGGGTAACACCCTTCTGGCAGGCACTGAGTCTACAGTCTGTCGGGGTTTGGCACAAGAGGCCCCAGTAGCTCCAGATGATGCTTTCCAAGAGCTTGGCAGGTCCTGAAAAGATCTCACCTTCCAGTAACTTCCTGAGGCGAGACGTGATGGGAACTGCCAGTTGCACCATGGCTGGGCACAACAGGAGACCTCAAGTGGGGGCCAAGGGTGGCTGGGAGGCTCCTTGAGCTGCCATAGTCCAGAAAGAGACATCAGCCTCTCCTTGTGCCTGCTGGAGGAGCAGTCTTGGAGAGTGAACCTCTATAGTGCTTTTTTTTTTCCTGTCCTCAGCAGGTCCAGAGAGTTTCCCTGTCCGGCCAACGCTGGAGAGTTTGCTGGCTGCCAGCACCCACATGCTCATGGAAGTACTTTCCACCCCCTTTATGGAAAGTCTGAAAACCATCCGGCTGCCTCGAGAGCTGAATCCCAACAAAAAGTACAGCTGGATGCAGAAGAAAGATGAACCCGTAAGTAGCTCTTAGTGTGGCTGAGCCTGAAAAGCCATGGTGCATCCACTCACCACAGCTTGCTCTTCCAGCTGCAGTTTGCCACCTGGCTTGTGTTGCCCTTCTGCATTCAGCAAAGTGAGCTGGCGCTTCCCTCGCGTCGTGTTCGTAACTGCACAGGAGTCAGTGTGGTGCGATTTAGCTTCCTCCCTTGTTTGTGAATCAACAGCATTGATCTCAGCAGGACCCTCGGCAGCCCTAGGAGCGGTGTTTTTAATACAAAGCCAGCAGGAACTCATATGTTACTGCTTTTGTAGGGGGGGATAAATAAAGATAGTGGCAGGAGGGTTTTTCCTTGTTTTTTCTTTGCTGACTCTTCCCCATGGGAGAGACTGACAAATTATTTTGTACCCAGCAAGTAAATGTTCCAGGACAGGGAATATTTTGATCTGTCTTTTTAAATAAGGGAAAAGAGACTCCATGGGTGTATTTTATCTTGCAGGTTCTTTCCCAGGGTTGCTCGCCCTCAAAGCTGATACCATCCCATGCACAAGCCACAGAACATCTTTGCTTGGCTGGTTTTGCTCGGGTACCACTCTAGGGCTGTGCTTGTTGTGGGTGAGGGTGCTCTGCTCCACTGTAAGCATGGAGGGCTTCCCTGCCAGACTGCTGATCTTGGCCATTGCAAGGGCACCCCAGTGTGCACCAACCCCATCTATGTGGGAGCCTGGACATGCCCTGACCTTCTTGCCCTCTTGCCTTCCCACCCCAGATGTACTCCATCAAATCGGCCATCGAGAACATGGATGCAATGGAGCTGGACTACAGGATGAGGCTGGCAGAGCTGCAGCGCCGGTACAAGGAGAAGCAGCGGGAGCTGGTGAAGCTGCAGCGGCGCAGGGACTCCGAGTAAGTCACAGGCTGCTCACATGGTCTTTTTTTTCCAGCTGGGCACTTTCACTGCCTCTTGGTCTGGGAGAGAAAACAGCCCTCCATCCCTCCCTGTCTCCTTTCCTCTCCTTCTGGTATGGTCTGCCAGAGCTTTGCACAACACACTCCTAGGCTATGTGACACGACAACCTGATCGCTGGTGAATGCAGCTGGGAGACCGTATTAGAGACAACCTTGGCTTCAGCAGCTCAGTTTAGCAGTTTGGTGACAGGCGAAGGTTCTGGGTTGGCTCCCGTTCTTGCTTGCTTTCTTTTAATTTTTTTCCCTTTTTCTTCTTTTTTTGGATTTATTTGCTGTATATTTTTTTCCTGTTTTCCTTTTTGGTTGCAAAATTTTATTTTGCTTTTTTTTTTTCTTTGCCTTTTTTTTTTTTGTTGCCTTGGTTAACAGTGAAGCGTGTGGTTTTTTTAAAGGGAAAAGCATGACGAGAAAAGTAGAAGCTTGGCGAGAAGAGGCCCTGGAAGGCCCAGGAAGAGGAAACTTGGATCAAGCGCTCTGTCACCCATTAAGGAGAGAGGGAAGAGTGACAGCAAGAGTGGAAAGTAAGGCTGGAATTTGGGGAAGATGGGAAAACGGCAGGGTCGCTGCACCAGGGTCTTACTTGGGGAGAGCATCTCAGATGCAGTGGGGGCTCGCTGTGGCGATGTGTTGGCAGGCTGGTCTCTGGCAGCAGTGGTGTTATGGAAGTGTGTGCATTTAACGTGAGCGTGTCCTTGCGGTGGGAATACAGTGCTAGCCTCCTCCCTCCCCGCTGGTAGAGCACATGTCTGTGGTGTTGCGTGCAAGGAGGACAGGCTGAGTGGAGCAGCGGTGAGGTGATACGGAGCAACCGGCTGGGCAGGGACCTGTAGGTGAGCTCTTGGTGTCGGGGAGCGTGTTCTCGTGTGTTTTCAGGAGAGTGGACGGTGCAAGTGGGTACTGTAGGGCTAATTGATGCTGATGTCAAAAACTGGAAGGACAGGACTGTTCGAGGCTATCTACTTTGTAGGGCCTTTCTGCTGTGTTTCTGCTGTCTTCATCTCCTGTTCCCTTAATCAGTGGGAGTTGGTTTCGCCTGACCTCTCTCTTTCAAGTGTCTGGATCATTCTGTCCTCTGCTTTCTTCTCTTTTGCAAGTCCAGCTGCTCTTGTTTGGATGCCTGGATCTCACCACCGTTGGCCATCTAACCATCCATAGATGGCCAGGTCCCTCCAATGGGAAGGCATCTCCAAGCTGTCTCCCTGCGTGCTATGTATTTTTGCAAATGTCCTTTCAAGACTACAAATTAGATTCAGGTGCCCAGCTCCCACTGACCATGTGCTTCTGAAAATCTGTCCTCTCGGTGGCTTTGTGTTTTGCTCCTCTTGTTTGGATGGCTGGCCAGGCTGGAGGCATCCAGAGGCGTCTGGAGTTGTGCATGTGTGCGTGCACGATTGTGTTGCATGTGCATGTCCCCGCATCGCAAGAATGCTTGAGCAACCTGGCGTGGGAGATGGAGATGCACCCTCAGCCAACGTCCAGGGCCTGAGGTGTTGGTTTAGCTGTCTGCAGAGGTCACCAGAGCGGCCGGAGGGGACGGGAAATGCCTGGAAGCTGAGGAGGCTGCCCCACGTCAGTGGCTTTGTGGTGGTGGTATGACCTGGGCCAGCAGGCTTAGTGTGAAGGAGGCGGTGTATGAGCTTTTAATGGAGGCTTGGTAGAGGTCTTGAGGTGTTGACTGATGATGCATCAGATAGTTACTGGACACAGCTGGGGAGCAGTGAAAGATGTGTTTATAGTCTCACCTACTTTATTTTTTGGTTTTTTTAATCATTTATTTACCCTCTCCTTTCCCCCCCAATCCTGAAGCAAGACCAAAGATGCAGATCACAAATGCCTCTCGCAGAGGGGCCAGGCTTGTAAAGTGGATTGCCTGTCCTTTGAGCGAGCCAGTCCCTGCAGTGGCCATGTCCCTCTGTGCCACCCTGGGTGGCGGTTCCTTACCACCTCCTTGCTCATACCTGAGCAGCCAGAGCAAGTGTCTGGGCAGTGAGGCACCTCCCTGGGCCTCAGGAATCTCTCTCTGCACCTACAGAGTCCATGGAAGTAGAGGCGGGAGAAGACCTACAGGGCCAGCTCAGCTCTCTATCCTTCCCTCTGCTGCTCTGTACCAAATCAGGCACTCTTCGGTGGCTGTTACTCAGGACACCAAATACTTCCTTTCAGAGACCACCTTGCAGGTCTCTGATTTCAGGCACCCTCATCTGTGCTGGTGGCCAAGAGCGTGCGAGAAGGGCTCCTTGGCTCTCCTGTTCGGTGGAAAACCTTGTCCAAACTGCTGTCTCTTCACAGTGGACTTGGCTCCCGTTGAGGATCCCCACTGTCCTAGGAGGCATTTAACCTCACTTTTGAGCTTGGTGGGGATCACAGGGAGGAAAGCCCCCCACCTTGACCCATCCTGTGCTTGGCTTGCAGACTGAGCAAGTCCTTGTTGCTCTCTGAAGACTCTGAGACTGGCGAGGGCATGAAGAAGAGGCACAAAGGGGCCCTCCCGGAGGAGGATGAGGATGTGGAGAGCAGCAGTGGCAAGATGAAAGGGAGGAACCAGAGCTGGGAAGAGCATGATGCGGCTCCCAGCTTCTCAAACGAGGTCAGTGCCCTCATGGGGAACATGGAGCCACGGGCCAAAAGCAGATCTCTTTCCTGCTTTGCTAGTGTCAGCTTGCACTGGATAACTCCTGATCTTAGAGCGTCTGCTCTCAGTTCACGTGGGTTTAGAAGCTCTTCATGAGAGGACTGTCTGTGCAGCAGAGGGGTGTTTGCAAAGGCTAATGTTGGCTTAACGGAGGTTGGACCTCTTTGGTAGGCAGCAGAGAGGCAAGCGCCTTCAAGCCAGTCAGAGCATTGCAGTGTTGCACTAGCTCGGAATCCAGAGCAGTGCTTGTCTTACCCCTTTGCCTGTCGAGATGGTGGAGGGGAGCAGACTTCCCGAAGCGAGGGAGGAAAGGGAGCTCAACCTTGCTATTTTAAATGCAGGGTTTTCTTCTGCTCCTGTTGAGGCAATGAGATATTTACTGGAGCTTTAAGCTGCTGATGAAATCCAAAATGCATACAGGCGAAGTACTGAGTTACAGCTGCTGTTATCTAGCTGTAGCACATGTAAAGTATTTTTACTTTTTTCAAGAAGCAAGAAAATACTGAAAAGGGTGTAACAGCCCTGGCTGTAATGCAGTGGTGCTGATGCTCTTGCTGAGAGGTATTTGGGTCTTTTTGGCATCCCAGCCTCTGGAGCTGGTTGATTGTGTGGAAATCCGTATTTATTTGGGTACAGAAGATTTTTAATCCTCACGATTTAGAGAAAAGCTTGTAAAACCAACCCAAACATATCCTAAAAACCAGAAGGTGCCGAGAAAAAAGAACTCCAAAACATGTAGTTCTATGAACATGTTTCTTTTGGAAGAAAATTCAGTTTTTCTAAGTTAATCTTGCGATTTTGTAGTGCTCAATAAGGGAAGGCTATGCTATTTGCTGACATCTTCCTCTTCTTCCTCCTTAGCACCACGGTGCGTTAGGGCAACTGGGTCTTAAAACCATCATTTTGAGGCCTTATTAACTAGCGTGCATGAGGGACTGTTATGAGGGCTAGTAAAACCCCTCAGGTCTGCCATGATACCTGCTCTGTATTCACCTGTGTTTCTTCCTTTCACCTTGGCAGTTAAAGCTCAAGAAGAAGAAGGTACCATCAGATCAGGAGCAGCTGGCCAGCAAGCTTGACAAGGCCCTGTCACTCACCAAACAAGACAAGCTCAAATCCCCTTTCAAGTTTGCTGACAGCTCTGGGGGAAAGCCGAAAACTAGTGGAGGTGGCAGCAGGTACCTCCCACCCCACGAGGCTCTGCCAAGCAAGGAGGAGAAGAAGAGCCTGGCCAAGAGCCTGGGCCTGTCGCTGAAAACCACCAAGGAAGGTAAAAACAAAGTGGCTGCCAAAATGAAGAAGATGGAGGTGGGGTTAAAAGTCAAAAATCAGCTCAAGGTTTCCCATTCACCAGCAATATCTGAAGTTAGCAGCTACTCCTATAGTAAGTAACCCCTCATTTATCTCTCATTTATCTCTTCTTATGGTGTAATTTGTTGTGGGGGCTTGTGGTGGTGGTTTGTGGCCTCTTGGAAGGGGTCTTTTTTTGGGTCTGGTTTTGCTCATGAGTGAAAGGTGACCTCCTCCCTGGCTCATCAATGCTGCTGTGTCTTTGGGGTGAGCATGGCCCAACTTGCCATCCCAGGGGCAGCCAATATCAGTGCGTCTCTTCCTGGCCTGTGTTGTACTGATCATCAGTGGGGAAAAATGCTTTAAAAAAGAAGTTGACCCACGTCCTTGCTTTTGGTGGGAGTAGACACTCTCCATCTGCCTGTCAGATGAGGACTCAGCCTCTGCTTCAGGAGGTGGTTAACAGTTGACTTTCAAGGTCCTTGGTGAGTTGGGTAGGAATGGTTTTAGGATTATGCCACGGAGGCGTTTGGAGAAGGCAAAGGCTGCCAGGGGGCACTGATGTTCGTAAGCATCCTCCTGCCCTTCTTCAGTGTCATGGCTTGGTTCCCGGCTGATTGTGCTCAGCCTTCCCATCTGTCTCATCAGTGTTCGTCTCCACCCCAGCATCCTGTGTACTGATTGCCATTTCTGAACACAAAGTGCACCTGAGGCAAAGGTTCCTGCAACTGAGCAGAACTAGGAACCCCTGTTACAGAAGGAAAAAGCTGAATTGCAGATAGTGTTGGGAAGGTGGTAGAACCAGAGGTAGAAGAGTCTGTTCAGGCAGACGATGGGGCAGAGAGGGACTTGGGAGTTTATGGTCTGAGGCCTGGTTGTGTAATTGTCTTAGCTAACTTGCATACACATCTTTTCCTTTGCTTGCAGCTATTTAAGTCCCATGTTAAAACTCTTAGGGGTGTTTGTATGCATAACAAATGTATCTCTTGGTGCAACACCAGTTTAGAAATTTCACTAATGGGGAAGATGATGAGCTAGTGATTCTCCAACTGAACAAATGTTTGGCATGAAATTAGCCATTTACATGGCAAAATAGGAGCCATTGTGTCCCCTGGACTTGAACACAGCCTTTGGCTGGTTGTGCTATACACACCACCCATCAGTTCTGCTCTTGAATGTGCTTCACTCCCAAGGACAGACACATGGCTCCTAAACTGGGAGCTCTGGAGCTAATGGGGAGAGGAGGCACGGGCTGTTGCTGGAGCAAAAAGCCTTGGCTCGTGGCAGAGGGAGCTTTTGCAGTGCCCTGGCACTTGGTACTGTGGTTTCATGAACAAAACCTCCCTCCCAGACCTAAGGGAACTGCTGTTTCACCCGTCTCCTCTCCAGCAAGTCTCCTGGTGTAGGAATGTGCCTCTTCGCTACACGAATCTTAGTGCAGGAGGATTGTTGTCACTGAGGAACTGACTCTGAAATGGCTCAGCTTTGGTGCGTGATTTTTCAGCTATGTGCGGGTTCAAGGAAAGGGCTTTAGCCTGTCATTTGGTCACTCAAGCGTGATGGATTTGGGGAGGCAGGTCAAACATATGGCAGCACCTCCCATGACTGGTGGACTGCTCTTGTGGAGGAGGAGAAGTAGGACTGGCGCCAAGTCCTTCTGCCTCCTAACCTCATGATTTTCTAGCTGGAGTCCTGAAAACCTTGGGCATAGATCCAAAGGGTGAGCTGAGCATCCTATTCGCACAGATTTTAACAGAAGTCAGATGCGCAAAATCATTTGCGTTTTTGGGCTTTGGGCCTCCTAAACTTCCTATCCCTTGTTCCTTCATCTCCACAACCAAGGCAATGGAGGTGGGGAGCGATGCCCGACCTGGGCTGACACTGGAGAGCATCTGCTGCTGCTCACAGACAAGAACAGTCCCTGCCACAATGTCCGTAACGTTGTGGAGCTGACGGTGCGTTCATGAGCCAGGAGGTGACAATTCATACCAGCTTTTATTGCATCCAGGGGTACCGTATACTTCTCGTTCCACTCATCAGATGCCAGAGGGGACCACTGGATAACTTCTCACCACCCATGGGGCTTGGCAGCTTTGTAAAGCCACAGTTCACAGACTGAGGAGCGGCTTGGTCCCTGCTCTGTTTTGGTGTCCTTTATATTGCACACTGCAGAGCATCTGGGGTGGCACGTTTGGAGTTAGACATTTGGAGTTAGACGTGTTGCCCGCTTGGCAGCTGGGCTCACTCCTGCTGCCCGTGTTGAAAACCCTCTGGGAGAGTTGGTTTGGGTAGAAAAGGAGATTTAGGTCAGAGTGTTGAACATAACCATGGTTAAGACTAATTCAGGTTGATGGCCCGCTTGTTGGTGTTGCTGCGCCTTCAGTGGACATCTTCATAGCAGAAACGTCTACCTCAGTTTTCTGCTTCTGAGCTGAAAACACCGCTTGGATCCTGTCTCAAGGGAGGACAGGAGTCATTTGGCCTAGGTGGAGAGTGTCTATTTCTGATGGAAAGAAGGAAATACATATTTCTGTGCTTATTTGGCTCCTACTTGCTGAGCCTGAGACTTGTGATGGAGGGACCTGGCAGGGGTGGAAAATGGTGGCACACAGCCCCACCTGCAGCCGCTTTCCCCTCCTGGTTTACAGCCTCTTCACAAAGAAACGCACCAAATCACCCCCCAAAAAAACCCACCCAAAAACCCCCAAACCCCCATTCTCTGATGTAATCCTCTTCCCACCTGCTTTCACCGCAGATACGGACTCGGAGGAGGAGGGATCCCTGAGGGACGAGTGGCCGGCACAGCCCCCGTCCGCCCCCAAGCCACGGCCGCCCGGTCTCTACAGCGTGGTGGCCAGGAAGGGTG
>WAAD01001212.1:2445-20735 GCA_013389945.1 Fregata magnificens
ACACAGGAGGAATGATTGTTGTCTCAACTGTTCTCTTCCTTCTTGATCCCACATAGACAGGAAACTAATTAGACCAGGGTGCTTGGCTTAAATGAAAAAGACTGTTTGCTCTACCCAGCAGGGTAGAAATTTGCACCTCATTTGCTGTTGAGAAAGTGAGAGCTGGGGCATTCCACCTAGTGAATAAAAGAAGTGTAAGGTCCCCCTTCTCTCCTGGATGGAGAGATGAAGGCAGGACATTCAATCCCTTGAAAGGCACAGCAGCTAGGAGTGAAACAGATTTCCCTTTAAAAGGGGGTAATGAGACAAGAAATTCCTTCTTTGGGCACCAGTGGAGGGCTGAGCATCTTCCCATAGTATTTCAATGCAATTTTTAGCAAGTTTTGTTATTACATTCCTCAAAGCAGGCATTCAACTAAAGTTTTCATTTACCTTCCTTATACCTTTAACTTAGAATCAGATTAAACCAAATTTGACATTTAGAATTATTTCTTTTAAGCATATAACTTCTGGTATAATGCTTTTTAAAACAGACCTCAAGGGTAATGGGGGTGAGAGAGGAGAGTTTCTTTGCCTGACAGTTTTATACTTCTCACTCAGGTTAATATTTTAGTAGCCTACTTTTACCTCAGAGAGATTTTTATTCTCTCTTTTCTCTAATGTACCATATACATTCCAAAATATACTCCTGATTTCCTGTGGTTTTCCACATTTGAAATTCAAACTGAATGCATATAATTAGAACCAGTTCACTTGAATTCACTGAAACCACTTAAATTCTTCATTGTTGTAGCACTTTTTAGCAAGTTACTATGTGTTTTTCATTACATTCCTTTCCTTAAAAAACAGTAGATAATTTAAACACTTTTTTTCTATAAAATAGAGGGGAGTTATAATTGTATATTGTCATTAGTAACATGCCTGATGTTTTGAAGAACAACTGATTTTTTTGAATCAGCCTTCCTTTCTTAAATGTTTTGAAGGCATACATGCGAAAATTGACAGAATGACAACTCCATACGCAAAAGCTTAGACTTCACCTGCAGTATAGTGTTAGATACAGCACACACAAAGCAAGCAGCGAAGTTTTTTTAATTCTCCTTACCTCTCAGCTCCAGCCTTTATCCACTGCAATAACTACGACCATCAGCCAATCCAGTTTATGACAACCAAGTAACAGCTTTTAGGCTTCAGAGAAGACAGACAGCCAAATTGCTGAAATCTCTAATGGAGGTTAAGCAGGGCTGACAGGGTTGTTGGTTTTTTTAGATCACAGGATTTCTTGTTTGGATAAGAAATAACATGCAGTGAAGACTGGTATGCTGCCAATTGTTTGACAGAGGAGTAACATTTAGGCTGCTTCTATAGGGAATTAAATACATGTAAGAGATCCAGATGTGGTTTCTAGATTCCACTATTATAAAAGATCATGTGTATCATGGAGCCCTCCATTCAATCTCACTTTGCCAGCATAGATTTTTGCCAATACTCTGTTCATGCCACGTATTTGTTCTGTTCTGATCTGTTCCAAGGTCTGCACATTTATCTTTCTGTCTGATAATTCATGTATTATGTGACAGCACAATAGGCATTACTCTTACATTTCCAGGTAGGATTTTTTTTAATATTGAGGCTAGGTTGTTAAATTGTACAGTACTAGACTGTGTGTAATATACTCCCATTGTACATAAGCATAATGGATCATATTTACCTCCTGTTCATACATGTTGGGCTGAACAATAGCAAGCAGTTAAAATGGTTCTGCACAGAATCTCTGTCCACATGCAGAGGATCTGATTTTTTCCTTAGGTGTAAGACAATGGAGACAAATAGAAAACATCAAATGGAAAAGCCATCTAGAATAACAATTTTTCCTGTGATTTCCCAATATTTTTGCAGTGGTCCAATGCTATAAGACAGCGAATGAGGGAATGTGCTGTTAATTTGCTATTCCTTTTTACCCATTCCAGGGATGTCCTCTTCTATAGCTTGGCATTATTGGCAACCAGGAATATGACTGACATTTGTTTAAAACTACTTGTCTGTTCTTAAGAAAAACAGGTGTGTCATTGTTTGTACATTTAATATAATTTAAATTATTCAGTATTTATTATAACTATTAGAAGTATTTTAAATAGGGAGAAAAATGCAAGTCAAATGCAGAACTATTCCTCCATTTAAATTTCCATCTAACTGCACTTTTAATAAAGAAGGAATACAAATTTTATCTCTGAATAAAACCATAAGACAAGCTAACCTCGTGCCATATTTCCACTACTTAACACTATTAGTAGGGAAGAATAGCTTGGAGTTTTGGAGAGGTTGCAAATAATCATGTTTTTGTCTCTTTTAAAGACCTAACCTTTAATCATCTAAGATTAGGATCCTTTCTTGCCTTAACAATGAAAGAGAAATAATCTTTCCATTGTAAATGTAGTTCAGTAGGAAAAAAATATTATACTGTTTCCCTTGCTTATTAAGTATGACCTGGAAAATCAAGAGGTGAAGCTATAGCAAATAGCTATATATAAATACTTTGATTATTCCTCTCTAAAAATGGTATGATATCTGATCTAGAATTATTTATTCTGAACAAAGAAGTACTACTTTTTTGTCCTTAAAACCCTAACCTAACAGTGATGTTGAACAGCTATACAGTCCATTTTACAATTCAGATATTTACTTCTCTGATCTCCGAATTTTAATCTTAGGACTCTTTCTCTCTATTGGCTTTGAAACCATCAGACCAGTCCAATGGGATTATCATGAGAAGAAGACCTTCCATAAGCCAATCTCCCTTTCAAGGACAGCACAAAGGATGTTATATGTGAAGCTATGGTCATATGTGAAGCTAAAGAATAAATAACACTTATGACAAGAACTATTCTGCACAATTGCTTTTATGGAGGAGCATAATAAATTTATATAACGCAATGATACAAGAGGTGTCTCTCAGATTTATATAAATCTGAGACTGGAGACTTATTATCTCCCTAATCAGCTGAAATGTCAGTACTGGAAAGTCTTGATCCTAGATTTATACTACTTCTTAGAGTGTGGGATAGCCAAATCACAAAACAGAAGTGCAGCGACTCTACTCTGAGATCCATAGTAAACTTTAATGGAAAACAAAACAAAAGGACAAGTAAAAAAACCCTGAAACCCTAGACCTGAAGACTTTTCAGACCATGTTGTAAGAAAGGAAGAGGAGGAGGGAAGGTGAAGAAAAAAAAAGTTCTTTGGATCAAATTTTGTATTTCAAAAGCATTTCTTTTACATGAGAACTTAATGGTTGGTGCTGGAAAGTAAAATCCAGATGTGGTCCCACTCTTCTATGTCAACATCCAATCTACTCAGAGTGGCACACATATTCCAGGATTCATGATTTAATTTTTCTTCTCACATTCAATATAGTTGCTACATCCAGATCTAAAGTAAATTTCTTAACTGTTTCTAATTTTATCCTAGCAATATATTCCTGCATATAGAGGATATAAACTGCAAAAGAAGAAATATATCTTTATTAATTCAGAGCATTTTTATACTGCCAGTGCTTCTGTTTCTCTAATAACTAAATGCAGCATGGAATAGTTAAATGCTCGGCTTTATAGAATAACTAATATTTCTAGATTTATTAAAAGGTTCTATTTTGCAAACCTGCTCAACTAGCAAATTCCATTCTCAGAGCTACAGCGTAAATCAATATAACTGTAACTATTTTCGATCACACATTAGTTTAACACAATTATTTCATTCTGAAATTTGGGAGCACTTAGTATTAATGCAACTGATGAAAAGTGGCAGTCTCTCTCTTATAGTGAAAATGTAATTTAAGAAAGAAGTATTGATCCAGTTAAGTCTGAATGGTGAGAAATAATGCCTGTCTATAATATTAACATTTCTTTCATCTCACATTATTAGTGCTGCAAGCCAAAGTTGTTGACTTTGCTTTGCTCAGAGATGGTTTAAATGGAAAGGCTTGGATCTGGATTTCAAGAAGCTTGGATTCTGACCTAGATCTCCACACTTGCACAGCTTTCCGGAATTTTGAGTTCTCACTGCTTTTCACGCTTAGCAGGAATTCAGTTTTATTTTGGAAGCATCTTAAAATCTAGTTTTGGCCCACGTGGTGGTAATGCAAGAAAAACTCTGATAGCAGAATTTTTCCTGCTTAAGAAATAAACTTTCACGAAAACTATTGAAATATTATAATCCTCAAATCCAAGTAGTTCTTCAGACTCTATATCAATGGAGAGCCTAGATTTGATAATATTTACCATTCTAATACTCATAATTCACCTCTAATCAAACTAAAATTAACCTAGAGATAAATAAGAATTTTTCATAATTTTCATCTAGTTGAATCAGGTCATACAAGTTATACATAGATCAAACAAAGTTCTAGAGAAAACACCCAGGCTTCCTAATTAAAATTCAGTCATCAAACCGATGGGCTGATTTTCTAGGAGCTATTCTTATTCAGCCATTCTCTGGCTATTGCTCAATCATCCTGTCACAGATAATCCATCCTTGAGACTCATAACAGGTTTTTATTGGCATTCATTCAGGAGAACCTGGCATTTCTGATTTGTAGCCTTGTCATATGAGTAATGAAGGAATTCTAAACCCATGCCAGTAAAGTAATTAGACCATAATATCATATGTTACGCATGCACGCACAGTGAGTGGCTGGCTAAGCATTATCTGCATCATCAATTTATGGACAAATAATTGAAATACAGACAAAATAACCTTTATTTTGTATTGTATTTATTAGACTATGTGTCGTCATATAAAGTCAGATTGCTAGAAGCATGAGTTCAATAATGAAAGACAAGCCTAGCCTAAAAGACCTTCTCTATAACCAAAGATTAATTTCTATATACATCATTTACTCTCAAGTTGTATCTTGCAGTCCTGGTATTTCAAGTGTGAAAAGTAAATACTGTCCACTGAAAACCAGACATTCTTTCCTTATGTGTGAGGTTCTTTATCAGGAACACTACACAATAGTAAAGCACAGATGGGCTAGATATATAAGTATCTAAAAGAGATGGAAGCTTAAAAAAAGTGAGAAGGAGGTTTTTGGAGTGCATTGACAACTTCCTATTGCAAGTGATCAGGGAGCCAACAAGAGCAAGGGTTTTGTTGGACCCGATTCTTATCAACAAGGAAGAATTGGCTGAGGATGTGAAGGTTGGGAGCAGCCTTGGCTGCACTGATGTTGTAATACAGCACCCTGAGAGGACTAAATGAGGCAAATAGGAGTATTTCAGCCCTGGACTTCAGGAGAGCAGGCCTGTTCAAGGACCTGCTTGGAAGAACCCTATGCGATATGGCCCTCAGGAGCAGACGGAACAAGGAGATCTGGTTGATTTTCAAAGATCACCTGCTCTGAGCTCAAGAATGGTCCACCCCAGGAAATCAAGCAAAGGCAGCGGGAGCTCTGCATGGATAAACAAGGAGTGTTTGATAGACCAGATGGTTGTGCTGACCTTCAGAGGGCCATTGACAGGCTAGAGAAATAGACAGACAAGAACCTCAAGAAGTTCAAAATGTGAAGTCTTGCACCAGGGGAAGAATAACCCCAGGTACCAGTACAGGCTGGGAGTTGACTGGCTGGAAAACAGGTTTGCAGAAAAGGACTCAGGGCAGGTCCCAGCAAGTTGACCACGAGACAACAATGTGCCCTTGTGGCAAAGAGCCAACAGCATCTTGGGCTGCATTAGGTAGAGCCCTGCCAGCAGGTCAAAGGAGGTGATCCTTCTCCTCTGCTTAGCCCTGGGGAAACACATCTGGATGCTGGGTCCAGTGCGGGGCTCCCCAGTAAAAGACAGAGAAGGATGTGCACTGCAGCAAGTCCAGTGAAGGGTCAGAAGATTAAGGGATTGGACCATCTGTCTGATGAAGAGAGGCTAGGAGAGCTGGAACTGTTCAGCCTGGACCAGAGAAGGCGTTCTGGAATCTTATCCATGTGTATAAATACCTGATGGTGGGAGTAAAGAAAAGGGAGCCAGACTCTTCTCAGTGGTGCCAAATGACAGGGCAAGAAGCAATGAGCACAAACTGAAACACAGGAAATATCATTTAAAAATAAGGAAGAAACTTTTTTTCCTGAGAATGTGGTCGAACACAGGAACAGCTTCTGCCCACAGAGGTTGTGGAGTCTCCGTCCTTAGAGATATCCAAAACCTGACTTGACACAGCCCTAAGCAACCTGCTCCAGCTGACCATTTCAGCATCTTACTATTTTAACAGACATGACCATTTCCTCTTCTACAGGTTGCAGCTGAAAAGTGAACTTTCTGTAATATCACAAGGTGATGACCGGAGATGAAAGAACAGCCACCATAACAAACTGGTGAAAAAAATATCAGTATTCTGTAGTTCTAGAGTTTCTTAGTGGTAGTACAAGAGTATTAAGTGATCATTGGGATGAGCTGCCACAATTTGGTGTGACTGTATGAATATGATGATGGATACCATACTACAGACAATCTCACAGAGCAACAAGTTAAGTGTCAAGCCTATGCCCTGACCTAAAATCTTACTGAGAAATGGAGTATAAAGGCATAAAGTATCATAGAATTATTTTAAAAGTATGCTAATTTGCTTCCTGAAAAAAAGGACAAATGCTAAATAGTAGATTCAAAACTTTATTTTTCTTAATGCTGCTATGACTACTGCATGCATAAAAAATGTTTTTTTCTCCTTAAGAGAGTGGTTAGCAAAAGAGAATTCTTAACAATATCTAGCAGTCAGGATCACTGTTCTTTGTGAGATTTCTATAGAGTAAAATGCCTGCAGATTCCTAACAAATTATGCAGGACTTGATAATTTGTCAGAATGCTAGAGATATGGGATTCATATTTCATGGTAAACAAAGTGTCTTTAAGACAATCTCTTTGTCTGAAACTCTACCTCACCCTCTTTTTTTTTTTTTTTTCACTCTTCAATAATCTCAGAATTTATGAAGAAATGTGATAAACCACAAAAATATAAAATTTCTCTAGCTTGCTGGTCCTTCCTTTGATTTCATTTGCATTTCTGTTATTTACCAGTTTACTACTTGATTGATGCATGTGTAGTTCTAGATACACACTGAATGTTAGCAGGACCAAAATCAAATTATGAGGATTTTCTCTAGCCCTTGTTTGGAGAGAAGAGGCAATGAAGGCTATTAACTAAAAGCAATGCCACCCCAAACAATTATTACTAAAGGCTGATACTACCACCTTGTGTCTGTAGGTCTAAAAGATTTTAACCATATGTTGGCACCACACATTGCTCAAGTACTTTGAGTATTCAAAATGCTTCTACATAGTTAAGTAAATGTTCTGAGAAGATAATTTATATTTTGTAACATTTTTATATACATAACTTCTGAAAGGGAGAAATATGTGAATGTCTAAAAGCAAAAAATTCACTTGTTTGTAACTTTTGAGTCTGAGGATCCCATAAAGATAACAAAACATTAATAGCACTGCTTCTCTAAGCCAAAAGAAAGCCAGACACTTTTTGACAAAAGAAAATAAGAGGAAAATTGTCAATTACTAAGCATCCATTGCTATATATAAAATATCCCTAAGTACTCACCAGCCTAATAAGTAGGTTTGGCTGGTAAATTGCTAGAAATGTGGTTCCTCAAATCTCAGAGGAATATTTTGTTGTTAATCATGCTTTCAGGGGGATGCTGAGGACAAACAGTTGTTGTCCAATAGGTCTTACTGAACTTCTGCTTTTGTTTTAAGTATTTCGCCTTTGCTCTTGTCATTTTAACACTATCTGAAGTCTATGGAGATAATATATTAAAATTCATAAAAATCTGTGAACATTTTTTCATATACTATTATTTAATACAAAGAGTAACATTGGTTGCTGAAGTCAGACACTAACAAAATAAACCATGCTCTACTTTTAAATTGTAATTTCACAGGGTGAGGATTCATTTACTGGATTTTTTTCCTCAATCTAAAGAAAAAAAAGTACTGATGGGACTGAAATAAATTTGGTTGCTGAGTATGGCTGCATATGAATCACAGACACCAGAACAAAACCAGAAAGGATAAATCTAATTAAACAAGTTATATACACTGAAATTCAGATTTCTTTCAGAAACTGGTTCCATATCATGTCCTGCTCATAATGAGACATACTGTCAGGAGCATTGTTCCCAAGTGATGAATCATTAGCTAGTGCACTACCTTCAAAACAATCTTAATAACCCTTAGGTAATTTAAAGAACATGAGGTTAGACTATTTTATTTATTGGGCTGTTTTACTTATAAGAAAGTAAATTACTTGGAATCTGAAATAGTCCAGCACTTGAATTTCTATTGAATGAGTGAATATCATCTTTTGAAGATACAAAATGTAAAAATTAAAACAAATTATTCCTACCATAACAATATTGAGGACTACAACACAAAACTTGTCCTTACTCCAGCAGCAAAATGGCACTTCTGTTACACAATACAGTGGACAACCTACTCTTGCATTCAGAAAATGTGAAACCATTTGCAAGTAGTTCCTCAAAAGAAACTATTCCTCCTTTCCTCTCTTCTGTCACAAATCTCGCTCCCTTTTTCTAAGCAAGAAAAGCATTTATTTTTAGAAAGATTTATATATGTTTTATGAATTATGTCCTGCTACAACAGCTTGGGCGAGGCTTCAACATTTCCCCAAGTATGTTCTCACTTCAGTCTCTTCCCAGAGTTGGTTGTGTGGTCAGATATAGGTAGGTGAAAGAAATGTAAGAATAGAGCTGGGCATGAGTTATAGGAGACTGAAAAACTCAAAAGTGTCAGACCTGCTGTTTCTGTGCTAGACTAGGGCTATAGGGAATGCAAGCATCCTGTTTTATCCCAAGTACTGCATTGGCCTTCAAATGAACAAAGAATACGGAGAGTATAAAAATAGTTTAACTTCCTTTTGCCACATTATCCTGCATCTACCTGCCACATATCTTCCTGGAACATCAAATATTAACCCACCTAATTAATTTGAGCATTACCTTTTTTAGACATGAGAAAAAAATGCCTCTGAAAACTGGAACTGATCCAGAAATAACTGACGTCATTATGGAGTTCTTGCAACTAGTTCTTCTACAACATCTGTAATTTTAAGTCAGCATTTCTGCTCCTGAGTATGAACTCACACACCAGAGAAACCGTGATTGTTCCATTATGATTTGAAAACACGTTTTAATGTAGTATAAAATACCAAAAATACACTTATTTTACAAAATCTATTTCCAGTATCACTAATATAATTTTCAGCTACTTCACAACCTCACAAATCAGCTAAAATTTGGTTTGACTAAGCGGATTCCTGAGCTGATTTCAACAGTCTGTCTGTAAGCTGAGAGTTGGCTACCAAGAGATGAAGCTCAGCCTTGAGTCAGCAATGTCCAGAATCAGAAAAAAGCATCTCTTGAATCTGGCATTCTGTGAAGTTCTTAAAAGAATTTCAAGATTTTTAGTAGTTTTTCTTGTCTTTCATTTTGAATCTTGATTAAATACTGGACATTGTACAAACAATTACTTTCAATTAAATGTGCTTTTAAAATCTGTTTACTGATTTTAGAAGGCTAGTTCCCTGCCGACTTCGTAGTTTTTGCAACCTCTCATTTTCTTTTGATATTCCGGGATTGAAAAATATCTCCAACTTAAAACTGTTCTGGTAAATTTAATCCCAAAGTGAATTAATCTGACTGGATAAAATAAATTAGGTGACACTTCACAGGGAGAGTACTGCTGAAATATCTGAGATTTGGAAGATTTTACACAAATCTTTTGCCACATTTTTGATCAACTTCATTCCCCAAAGCAGGTCTAATTCTTTTACCTGTTATGTCTCAAGGCCAGGTTTTTTTTATTATTATTTATTTTGCTTCTCTTTGTTATTGCATCCTTAGAAGCCTCCTGCACCTGACTGCAAAGAGACACAGAAAACAAAACAAAGCCTCTACAAGGAGGAACTACCTGGGCAGGTAGAGGATGCAAATCTGAAGCAACACTTCAAATTTTATATTTTGAAATGTAAATTGTTTGGATGATTTTTGAGTGAAGCCCATAATTTTATATGCCATTTCAAGGTTATCTTTAATGATAATAGTAGAGGTATTAATGACAGGGCAAATCAAAATCAAATAGTTCATCTGGGAAAAGTAACTTTAATTCCTGTGTTCTTCTGGCTGCACACTGGTTGCTACATACACCACTGTGGCTGTCAAGTGACAGACTCTGTCATTACACTATGCAAATACCTGTTGAACTTGTAAGGTACTTTGGGTGAAAGGTTGTTAAAAAACTGTAAAAGTCCTTCCCTTGAGAAATTTTCTGCAAGAGAAGCTGCAGAGTAGGGAAAGGGAAAACTAGTCAACCTGAAGACTTAGAAAATCAATGACAGAAGAATGAATTTAGCAAAACACTTCTGAACAACCTCTTGGAAATATCATAAGGCTTATGCACAGAGTAAAAGAAATGTTGGCATTCAGAAGAAAAAGGAGACAGTATCCAGCCAAAAGAGCAGAGAAGCACATGCAAGTCACCTCACCAAGGTAAACAAGAACTTCTTCAGTAAAGGAAACAGTTTTTCTTAAGAGAAATATTTAGCCTGATACAAGATACCAGGAGCTAGCACATCAATCAGGGAAGAAAGAAGGACAAGCAGCAGCCAAAGCCATCAGAGAATTCGATTTCATATCCCGTGCTGGATATTAACGTAGGAGGACTCCATAAACTTTTCAAACCTGAACTGTCTCCTTGCCAAGAAGTTAGTTTACATTGACACTCTAAATGCAAACTATGGTTTTAATCTATAAATATTGACGGACCTTGTCATTGTAGCCAATGCAGAGGTCAGTGACACGTCAATTATAAATGTACTAATTAGGATATAATTAATATACCAACCTGCCTTGAACCTGAAAGTAAGCATGCTAAAGTGGTGTAGCTAACAACACTATGTTAGCATTTTACAGTACTGTGATGGCATAGTCAGACAAAATTTTACATTAGTTTGTGAGCAATGTGATCACCACAGTGGGGAGGAGGATAGTTACGCCTCCAAGGCACCTGAGTAACAAAGTTGCCAGATAAAGGAAAAGGGTGAAAATAGGCAGGACACCCGGCTAAAAGCACTAGAATGATGTTTGCCAAGATGGAAGAAAACAAGATAAGCAGTATGGGGAGTAAAGGAGATCCCCCTTTTTGGGGGGGAGCAGGGCAACAGCGTAAAAGCATCAGGCATCAGTGCAGAAAAATGGAAGACAAGCCCATTTTGCTTGATTTCCCTCATTGAGGAGCTCTCAAGCCTGATCACCTTGACCTTGGTGACTAAGAACAAGTAAGGACCCCAGCCATCAGTGCTGGCTGTACATCATGATCCCCATGATACTCACAGCTAATTTAGAAAATGATTGTCAAATACTAACAGTTTTGTATAGGTAGTGATGAAGACATGTAAGAATTAAATGCTAGCAAGAAGAATGCTTTTAATAAATTAATTTAGTAAAGTTGAGTTTGTAGTTTAAAACCGTCTTGTTTGTCAGTCTCTTAAACAGTCCCATCACAGTAATCTCTGACAGAAGGGTAGGTAGCTAGACAGGCAGACAGAAAGATAGATTCAGTTGCAACATCACGACTCCTCTAAAACTTTTTTTTCTTATAATCTGCTAATCCCCAGAAGAAGATCCAGTGAATTAAATGCTATGAACTGAAGGAAATTTCAGGTTAGATAACAGGAGATGATACTTACTTAGTAGAGTAATTATTATTAAAAATAAAATTTAACTCAAACTCCTTCCTTATTCACATACAAAAAGTTGGTTGTACATCTGCAAAGTCCTAAAAATTCTACAGTTTCAAATAAAATCTCCAGGAAAGCTAGTAATGCTATCTACAAAGCATAAGCAATCATTTCACAGAGACTTCTTTTGCCCTTTTGGCAATTTTCTGCAGCAAGCTTGAGAAAGAATTCAACCTCAGCAGAATTCATTCATGATACAGGTATGCCCTGTGATATTGTGTCCAAATTTTGTGATTTCTATAGGCAATAGTGAAGAAAAGACAAGGTATTTCAAGAAGCTCAGTTCTTTCTGCGAAACCATATATGTGCCCTCCTAATCCTTTCCTGTTAAAGACAATGAAGGATCAGTCAAATGACAACCTTAAAATTGTTACACAGTGTTTTAAAACTATTTTTAAAAATTGTTTCCTCTAACAAGTATTTAAATGGGAAGCACTGTGAGGGATGATTCCCTTCAAACTACCTCTTTTCCTTGGGCTAATCATGATAAACTAATCATTAAGTGTAAAAGTGCACAGTAACATTAGTGTGCTTTTGTTATGTAGAAGAGATACATAACCAAAGAATTCAAATTTTGTGAAATTCCCAGCTTTCTAGTATGAAATCATATGGACATTCTGGTTTTATATCTCAGTGTAGAGGAAAAGAATTTACATCACCAGGTGGAATATAACTTCAAGAATAAATCACAATATCTCTCTCTAATTGCAGGTCCAGCATGTGTTGCTTGTATCCTCACTAAACAATACCTGCAAGAAATCACTAGGTTAGTGAATTGAACACAAAGTCAGACACCACAAGCACTCCATTGCTATATCTTTAAATGTGAATGCTTTGCTGAAAAGTCTAGCACATCTTCCCTTTTCAAAGGAAATTCTGTTTACTCATATATAACAGCTTGCTGACTATTCAAACATTATTCTTTCAGACATTGAAACAATGTCATCACAAAAATATAAAGTAAAAATAAAAAGAAAGTGAGCTTCAAATACAATCTAATCTTCTCAATTATTTTGCTGGCTGTATGTTGTCTAAAAAGGCATATGGGGTGATAAACTCTGAAGAATGACGTAAAGGAGAGTTATACATTCTGCAGTGTCTGCCCAGTCTCTAAACCTTCCCTACAAGTCAAAAATTTTGTGAAATTTGGTCTTAGAATAGTTAGAAGATGTTTAGAAGATTTATTCAGCACATGGGAATTCTCTTTAAAATGTGACAAGCAAAACAATATGTATGGTATGGAAAGACAGTGAATGCAGACAACAAATCTCAAGATTCAAACTATAATCAGAGTAGATATTTTAATGCATTGGATTCACACCTCAAAAATTGGATGTCTAGCTTTATTTAAGTTTGTTGCAAACAAAACATAACCTGAAAAACTTTAATATAAAAATAACAATATGCAGGCAGAACTTTTCAACTTCTTTTTCTTTCAATATTTTACGGGAATAGGAAAGTTAGGTGGCACTTCTCAGGCAAAATATGACTGGGAAAACACATTTCAAAATGCTTGTTTTCTCAGTTTCTCATTATTCATATTATTTACAAAAGCAGTGAACAAGCTAGGGGAGTATAACACTTAAGAAGAAAAAAAAGTCATTATCAAAAGAAAACATCTCCAAACATCTGTCTCCGAAACAAAAAAAAGAAATATTAGAGTTTGGACCAGTATCAGGTGTGTGGTTAAGTTGCCTAATCATGACTGAATTTTTTTTTAAACTGTATTCTTTTTTGCAAAAATTGATACATATGCTTTTTTGCATCTCAGAACTTTTCACTCATTTCCCCATTTTAAGACTTTCACAGTTCTGTCTAATCTTTTTCCACTCATACCGATATCAGTGCTTTGGTTATCCAACCCTGGTGCTGCAATTGTGTCTTTCAGTTATAACTGGTTGAAACAGAAAAGAATACTTAAAAATTTGGAGCCACTTCCTGAAACAGTTTAAATTCAGTTCTGCAGGAAATCGTGAAGGCTTCTTGATAAGTTGTACTAATGCATGTCATTGTACTGAGGTTGGTTTTTTTTTACTCATAGTGATACAAGAATGTTGCAACTGTTTTCATAGCCTAAGTTTTCATCAAAACTTCTAAAGAACAGTTTGTCTTTAAGTCAGCTGCTTTGTCTCTTCCTCTCTTTTTGAGACCGTTTTTTCTCCTACTATTAATTATTTCTGTCACAGACAGTAAGTCATGAGGTACACGCAAACTGCAAAAAGTTTGAAGTATTGACGATACACTGATTAAGCAGAGGAGATATGTCAATCAAAAAATCAACTAGAAGTGGACTGACACTGGTATGTTATTTATTAGCTGTTCCAATTCCCACATTTCTTTGACTTTCCTCTGTAATATTTCATCTTCACCCTTCATCACCTTCAAGGTGGAACTGTAAAACAAATACCACACTTTCCCAACAATTATGCTTGCAACATTACTATAAATAGTTGCTAGAAAGCTTGTTATTTTTTAGAACAAATTGTATACATCAACTAGGTCCTAGGCCATCAAGAATACTTTTCAAGAATTCACCATATGGATAGAAAATACCCAGGAAATGGAGAGTTAAACTAGACTGCCAGCTGTCATCTGAAGACCCTTTATGCAAATATGCAGTACTTGAGCTCACAACTCACACATAATCACACATACGCATTTCTGTATAGACAATGCTTAAATTTACACCTATACCTTACAATTTATTTTACTGAAGCTGTCTGCAGATTAGATAATTTTCTAATGCTAGCGCTAATTCTGTATCTCATTGACACTTCCTGTGTTATGCTACATATAACCAATCAATGCTACCTCTGTTGGGTAGCAGAAAAAAGATGTTCATCATTACTATATGCTGCTTGATTTCCTATCCATTTAATTAATTCTGAGTACTTTCTGATTAAATTTTCATAAATTGTATTTTGTTGCTATGTCTATTAGACTTCTTTTGTGTGCGTAGTAATCACTAGTGATATACAGATATCAGAGAGTGCATTAAACAAACAACAAGTACACTGAGGGTTGTATATGTCCAGTTTCTATGGGCATCGTAAGTAGATTTACCCATCACCTCAGTGACAGAAGAAAGTACACTGCTATTTATCATCTCAAGTCTTACATATCTAGCCATGGGAAAAAAAATGGCTTGTGTATATGATATAACTACTGCATTTTAATTTCTGCTTTCTGTGAGCTGCTAAAGAAGAAATTGTTGCGAAGGGAAGAAGGGTCAGAAATAGACATGAACCAGGGAAGATGGAAGGGCAAGGAGAAATTTAGGTCACTAACTAGGCTGGGCAAGTTTATCTTCCAGGGTGGCTTTTATGTGAATGGCATAATTAGAAGACAGTGCTCCTCAGTATTTGAGTTCTGGCTATGTAATTCTCTCCAGATTACCGTTGCAGCACAATATAATGTTTTCAGGAAAATCAAGGATCATCTTCATTAGAACCCTGAATTATAGTGCTGATCAAAATTATAAAAAAGGAAGCGATTTAAGCATGTTCCCTAATCATACCTACTTTTATAGGGGGTGGCTTATTATATTTATAGTTGTTTTTTCCTAGTCTAGTGCTACCCATATACATCACTATGGCAATCTAGTTGTACAGTCTTTTGTGTATGATACAATGAGCCTTCTAGAAGAAATGTCATAGGTCTGTTTTATAGCTATATCTGTGCAGACAATTGCCGACATATCAGAGCTTGCTCTTACCAGACTCACTTGGGAATCACTCAGCCACTTCAGCAGTATTCAGCTCTGGCTGGTAAGCCCCCTTAGAAATCCCTCCAGCTGAAAAGAATGGAAGGATTTCTTTGTGCTTCCTATTTACACCACTTCCATGGTTTTTCATCACTGTATTAAAATAAATTTTTTAAATTGGCTCTCTTCTAGGCTATGTGTACAGTTTATGAATATCTTCCTTGACAGGAAGAAGTTCCAAATACTGTAGCAAACCAGATTAAGACTGACTTTGAGGTTTAAGCTTGCAAATGTTGTCAATACAGCCTTAAAAACTTGATAGCATTCAGGTGTCCTCTGTAAAATTTTTAACAATGATGGGTCATAGTACTGTTTCTGAAGACTTTATTAAAATTTCCAATCATAACACCCCAAGCACATTTTGCTATTCGAGACTCTTCTGTCTCACTGTAGGGCCAATTTTATTCCAGATAAACAGTCATTCTAACACTCCTCTCTGTATGCCCTCTGGCTACAGAGATGTGCTTTGTATATTATTTTACTCACTTTAAACTTGTGCATTTGGGTTGGTTTTTTTTTTGTTGTTGTTGGTTTTTTTTGTCTTTGATAAGCTTTCTATGTTTTGGGTATATTTTCTAAAAAATGAAAAACTTTTATCATCAGTTCTGTGCTAGAATCTTTTAAATTAATGAACCTATTCAGTTCCCTTTGAGTTCTGACAGGCAAGTTTAGAAACTGATCTTTAAAATGCTCCTTACTTATTTATGTTAGGATTTTCTCCTTCTTCCAAAGCTGCACATTTAAGCCTAAGAGACTAATCACTGGATACTGATAAGATTTTTATCTCCTCCATAAGCAGCTCAAAGACATTCAACAGTAGCATGATACAGGCCACATTTCTTCCTTTGAGCAATACAAGTTACACAGAGGCTCTCAAAGAGCTTTGAGACTATCAAACTTATGCCTACAGACAGAATATAAATAATATCACTTAGTTCCTATTTTTGTTCATTCTGAGCCTGATGCAAGAGTTCTGGTTGCATTTATAAAGGAGATGTGTTATCCAAGAAGCTTTCAGAGGGAGTGGGATTAAAAATAAATGCACATCGGTGAGATACCTTCTAAGTATAAATACCTTGTAGGATTACGGAATGAGTAGAGAATAGAGTTTGGAAACATTATTTTAAAATTTTTAGTTGTTTTTAAAGTTTGTGAATAGTAATATTATTAGCAATTTTAGATTATTTGACAATAGTAGCCAACTGTTACTAAGAAAGCACAAGGATTTTTAATCTCAAACTTTTATAATTTCATCTTCTGCTCACAGGGAAACAAATGTATATCACAACTAGGGTAAATACTGTTCCTTTCTTTCAACAGAAAATTTTTCATCAAAATTTTAATAAATATCTTTATCCTCTACTTGACAGGAAAAAGGAGAGAAAGAAATAAATAATTGCTTAAAAGTCCCCATGATTTCTGAAATTAACAGTTGTGAAAAGAATAAATATATGGCAGTCTTAATTTTCCCATTATTTTCTGGTAATAAAATAACTTGAGTCCTTGTTGTATGAGGTGTTTCTCTTTTCATAGGTTTCATTTACTATTGCCCTTCATGGCTGTTTCACTGAATATCTTTCCTCCTTATTTAGGAAAGACCTTCTTTCCTTGCAGTGTATAGACCAATACTTTTATTTTCTCCTGACATACAGTAATACTGGCATGTTTTGCAATGGTGTACATTTTCTTTATAAGCCAGCTCATTTTCTATTCTTTATCAGTTGTTTTTTCTGGCATTCCAACCTATCTAACCCTTATGTAAATCAGTCCTACTGCCAAAAGTCTTTTTTAATTAAGTTGTACTTCCATAGCTTAACTCAAGGGCAACAGGCAAATAATATTCTCTTCTCAGTCATTTATTCACTGAGGAAGAAAAGAATCAAGAAGAACACCTCTATAAAAATTTATTCGATACCAGCTTTTTTGAACAGCTCTATTTTGAGCCAATCATTGGGAATGCCACAGATCTGATGCTAATCTAATAGTTGGCAAATTTTTTAAACAGTAAAAATCTCCTATTGCAGCAGTTTGTGCTAAACAATGATGATAGTGAAATTTTCTTATCAGCAGTAAAACACTGGGACATCTTTTTGTCTTCATGTTACAGAGACCGTTTCTTCCTTTTGGTTAGTTCAAGTTCAAGAATTGGGTGCGCTCACCAGACATGTGCAGGACAACCAGGGGATCAGGCCCAGTCAGCATGGCTTCATGAAGCGCAGGTCCTGCCTGACCAACCTGATGTGCTTCTACGACCAGGGGACCCACCTAGTCCCTGAAGGTGTTAAAAAAATGTGTAGATCATAGAATCATAGAATCATTGAGGTTGGAAAAGACCTCTAAGATCATCAAGTCCAACCATCAACTAACACCACCATGACTCCTAAACTAGGCCCTGGAGTGCCACGTCTACACCTTTTTTGAACGCCTCCAGGGTTGACGACTCCACCACCTCTCTGGGCAGCCTGTTCCAATGCCTAACCGCTCTTTCGGTAAAGAAATTCTTCCTGATGTCCAATCTAAACCTCCCCTGACGCAACTTGAGGCCATTCCCTCTCGTCCTATCGCTAGTTTCTTGGGAGAAGAGTCCAACACCCGCTTCACTACAACCTCCTTTCAGGTAGTTGTAGAGAGCGATAAGGTCTCCCCTCAGCCTCCTCTTCTCCAGACTAAACAGCCCCAGTTCTCTCAGCCGCTCCTCATAAGACTTGTTTTCTAG
>WAAD01001233.1:0-12795 GCA_013389945.1 Fregata magnificens
CTGTTAGAATCTTGCTTTGCTCTCCAGGATGCTCAAGGAGTAGGACCAGAGAACAACAACATGCCAACAAGAGAGACGATTTGGTCCAGAGTGTGACAAATTTACTTTCTGTGCAAGTAGTCCAGAATATTGTGATGCCCTGAGAACAGCAAGATTAATTTCCTTGCCCTTTTCTGTGCATTTCAGGATCTTGCAGCCTCTCCCACTAGAAGAAGAACAAAAGACTGAGTACATAAGGAATTGAGAACAGCATGATTTTCAATACAGTCTGTCACCTAAAATAATTTCATCCCTGGGGATCTATACAGTCCTAATTAAGGTCACCCTAAGGGCTGATGTTCTTGGCAAATTTCCTTTCACAAAGACAACTTTCTTAATGAACTTTTTCATAGGTCTGTTTTGTCATGATTACCAGTACTGAGTTTCTCACTTTCAACTATGAAAACAACTATGAAAACTCATGCTTTCTGATAGAATCAGTTCACTGACAAAACTAGTATACTGTACAAGTGATCAAGCTGAACCTCTCATACAGCAAAAAGTCTGTGGGATGTGCTGTATGTACCTTTCCTCTTTTCTTCCATTGACAGACCATTACTTATAGTGGGTAAATACCTCATGTGAGGAAGCAGTATTTGCTGAACATCAGGAAAAGGAAGTTGAAGTCTGAAATTTTGCTGCTCCCCAGAAAATCATGTGAAAGTCATCAGAAAAGCTTTCATTGCATTGTACAAGAGCTGTTAAATTCTCCTTGGAACAGTTTGGCTTCAAGTCATTTTGTCTTGATGGTTACTGTGAGAAGGACATGTCTCTCAAATCTTGAAGGTAGAAATCACATGCTCGGCATTGTATTTCTGCCCCTCCTCTGGGGAAAGGCAGAAGTGTACTTTGCATAGAACAGATATCTGGCCTCAGGACGGATGGCTGCCTTTTTAAACTGCAACATTTCAAAATGAGTTGACCCTAGCAGAGGATGCTTCTGGACCCTATCCTTCTCATGAAACTGAAGCCAGAGGCTGTCCTCAAGGAAGCTGACTACTATTTTCTTAAAATACACCCGAATCTTTAATCATGTGTGACATAAGACGTTCTAATGTGTGAGAAGTGTTCTTCGGTTTGGTTTTTGTCTTCATCTGTAACTGACAGTTCATTAGTATTTATAACAAACCAGCAAGCAAACAAAAGCATGCCCTTTGTTAGAGAAGCTTATTTTTTCATTGCAGGAAATGTACATAACATTTAAAAGAACATGTAAAACTTACTGTAAAACATGGAAAAAGGACATAGAGAGGAAAGTGTACTATTGCTGACTGAGTCTTTATGCTGATGGTCCATAAGGATGTGAGCTCCATTTAATGCATCCTTAAAGGATATAATGAGACATGTTTCTGTCCCCTGATGTTCTATGAGGAAGGTCTTTCAGTCTCTCACAGCCATGATCCTAATAAACGCAAATCAAATGATCTTCTTCCTTCATGGAGTTGTGATGTTTTTGCACAACACAATGATTGCCCTCACAGTCCCAGTGCAAAGTCTTAATTACAGCCTCAGGGAACACTAGCAAATAGCCTACAAACACATGGCAAGACTCTAGATCCTGAGTTTGACAGGAGCTTTTTTGGCAGAGGCTGCCAGCGGCCTTACATTGGTCACTTCAGTCTCCAGCTGCTATCTGACAGATGTGCTGGAGGGAACAGCGTCAGGCTGTTAGAGCTCCTGGTCTCCTTTCAGCCACCAGATGTGTGATGGAACACACAATCTCTTTAAATCAGAAGAGCTTAATAAATAAAGATGAAGTTCCTCCAGTCTCTGTTTAGTTTACTATATAGGGGGAAGTAGAAAGCAAGCAACTTTTGTAGTGACATTTAAGGTATGAAAGAGCAGTTCAAAGCAAGCTAATGTAAACACTAAGAAGGTAAAAAGTTTGAGCTTCTTGGAACTCTCACAGGAAGGAAAAGAAATACCCTTCCCTTTGAATACACCTATTTTAGATTGGTTTTGGTCAGTCCTGCACTGCAACTGTAAAGGATTCTAGGTTCCCCTCCCCAAGATGCAGTTACAGCACGGCTTAAGAGCCACACAGCACGCAGGACTGAGCCACGTCCCCATATCCAGGACACATTATGGGAATACAGTTAACCTTCATTCCCTAGACAAGTTTGAAACAATCCTGTAATTGCATCTGGGGACAGGCAGGTTGGACTGGAGTTCCCTGACCCAATTATAGTTGTAACTCTGACAAAGCTTAGCTCTCAAAGCAGGTTAAAAAGCTAAAGGGACAGATTCATGTTATGCGCTGAGCATGAAAGTTTCTTTGAAGCAGATCTACAGTGCTCTAACCCAAAGTTCAATAGGCACTGCGCCAGTCCCTCTGCTGTATCCCGTGTGAACTTTGCATTGCTTTGCTTATTAGTGGCATTCAGAATGCTTGATGTATTTTTCATCATTCTGTCAGTCTTGTGGTATAATGTAAATCATACAGTCCCTTTTCTTAGTGGAGGGGCTGCTTTTTCCAACTTTGAGAACATCAGCTGCAAAATACTTTACTTTTACCAGTGGAGGCTAAACTTTCTTTTGTAATACATAAGTTCTGTTTTTCCTGTTTACTTATATGTCTATTACTCATTGCATTTAAATGAGGAACTAGCTTGCTTGACGCAAAGCCAAATCTTTTTAAGCTATGCCTTGCTGAAGGAGAGTATCTAAGAATAAAAGGTGTAATTGATCTGCCAGTAAAAGTCTCAGTTACCCCTATCATAATAAAACAGTTGGCATCTGCTTCAGGGACATTTCTGTAAGTAGGCATATGTACGCTTAATATTTTGCAGTTGAGGGGAGCAGGTGTTGAATTTTCAACTTACTGGGTTCTAATGCTTTCTTAAAAGCCTTTTGTTTCCTTTTGTCTTCATCATATGAGAAGTCTGACTAACCCTAGAATGGAACCTCAGGTTTCCTTAGGTAGAATTTGGGCTCCACTGGCGTTAATCAGAGTTTTGCCATTGTCTTCAGTGTAACAATTACACATCTGCTGCTCAAATAGCCTGATTTTAATGCCCCATATTTTCATGCAAAGCTTCACAGCGATTTAAAGCTCACTACAGAGAAAAGCTTTTGGTTGTCAATTCATTGAAAGTGTTAAATTCTTTAATAATATGTACTCATATAATTGTTACATACAGTTGAAAGAAGTGAGAATTTGGAAGACTGGTGACCATAAGGACAGGTACTGCGGAGCTACTCCTCAACGAAAAAACTATTACTTGCGCTAAAGGTCTCCTAGGAAAATGCTTAATTCTGGGTACTTTCTTTGATCCCAGACATTGCTAGTGAAACACGAGGCTAAATGGGTCAAAGGAAAAAGGCAAACATGGTAAGATCACATTGAGGCATGTTTGGAATGAAAATTTATGATACTGCAGTCATGAATACGCCTGTAGCTGATCTAACTGTATTCAAATTGATATAGCTAGCTCATATATCAGTGAAAATATGGGCTTTAGGGGCCTGCCAAAAACTCTTGGTACATGGCCACTCATCTGTTGTTTGGGCCAATGTACTGTAATTGATACCTGAGCTAAGTAGGTTAAAGACAGATAGCACTGTTGTGTAGAGATAGCTAAACCGTCTTAAAATAAGTTAGCATGGGTACTGGAAACAGCCCTGGAATGATACGCAGAGCTCAGAGTGGGCTAACTTAAAGGACTAGGAAAAACAATACATGTCAGTTGAGAAAATAGAAAGCAGGGGGAAAAAAAAAAATAGAATCGTAGAATCAGAGAATCATTAAGGTTGGAAAAGACCTCTAAGATCAAGTCCAACCATCAACTAACACCACCATGCCTCCTAAACCAGGCCCTGGAGTGCCACGTCTATACCTTTTTTGAACTCCTCCAGGGCTGACGACTCCACCACCTCTCTGGGCAAAAAACTAGCACATGGCTGAAATCTTGCAGAGCTCAGGGTGTGCTACCTTAAGGGACTAGGTAAAAAATATATGTCAGCTGCGAAAGTAGAAAGCATTGGGAAACAAAGAATTTAACTAGGACATGACTGAAATCTCACAGAAAAAGTGAAAAGGGAAAAAAAAAAAAAAAGAGAACAAAAGAAAAAGAAACAAAACATTGAAAGGAAGAATTGTATATACAGAAACAAAACCTGGAAACTAAAAAACCCTGAAGCTGTCAGAAAGGAGCTATAGGACTCTTATTAAAATGGAGGAAAGGGAATAGATAGCAGAAAGTGAGAAATATGGAAAATCCACATAGAATAAAGAAAGATAACAGGGAGAATTCCAGAACCTTGTGAAAGGCATTTTCTTGTGAGCGTGCTTTGCTGCAGGACCTCAATTTTGTAACTTATTTTCAGCGTCTGTTGCTGGAGGAGCCAAAGCTTGAGGGCAGGAAAACAGGAAAGCATTCCATTGAAATCAAATCTAAATCCAGACATGAGCCTGGTTTTCTACTTACAGCCTAACTCTAAATCCCTTTAAAGTTTGCTTGTCACTTAATTGCACTACAAAATCTTGGCAGCCTCCTCACATCACAATTCTAAGCTGTCAAAGTAAGTAAAAGTAGATATAAAACCCCTCTAACGTCTGTCAACTTTTAGAAACCATTTTCTAGCTGCAATTATGTACCAAGCAATAAGTTCATTGTGTTGGGTCATAAGACCCAACCTAGCAAATTAAGGTCCATCAAACTTACTTGGGCTTTGCTTTATTAGGTGGCCTTTCTGGAACAATAAAATTCACCTTTATTTATCATATCCGGAACTAGAGTCTTTGATCTCAAGTTTCACATAATGCAAGTTTGTTTGAACTGACATACAAAGAAAAAGATAATTATAACAACTAAAAATGCTCTCAATTCACTCTTAAGTGGCAGAAAAGCTCTCAGTTACATACATAGGCAGTGGCAAACTTTTTAACTGTGATATTTCCTATGGACGTCTGGGGTATATATAGCAACGTGTAGTGCTATAGTAGTCTCGTATCATCTTCCTGACAAGCTACTGTAACCAGTGGGCCTCATGAAGAAACAATAAGGTCCCAGATATCTGCTATGACAGTGCATGGAATATTGTGGCCTATGTTACCCTGTGGATGCCGTGCATCCATCTATAATAATTACACAATAACTCAAAGTTATTTTACCATTGCATTGAAATTTTGTAGCATAAACAATGCCTAGATATTTTACCGTTGACTAAATGAGGGAGAGAGTATGGGAGCGGGGGATTAAATAAGGGAAAGTTTTCTATAGTTTTGGTAACGATGGCATTGAGATTCAGATTGGTGATTACTGTGCCACATATCAATAAAAATGTGGTTTCAAACCAAAGTATTTCATCAGTCATCACTGTAATTAGTGAACGACAGAGTGGGCTGATTCAGGTTTCACATACTTGCACTGTACCACAGAACTCTGCTGATTTTAATGACATTACCTCTGCTGTGTAGTGCTGCTTACAGGACTTGCACTATGCCATTTACAAATACCAAACATTATTTAATACGCTTGCACCACAAAATGTTCAGTAGTCTTAAAACCACCTATTAGCAGTTTGCTGAAAATGGAGACGCTGAGCAGAGGCACAGGCCTGGTCTTTATAGTAAGAGGAGAGCTCAGTTGAGATGGATTTTGTTTTTCAAGCTGAGTTATTTTTAAAGGGTAGTTGTTTGAACCTGAAGAAATTCAGTCATGGAAATAAAGAGAGAGAGAGATATATATAAATAAGTGTAAATCTTAATGTTTTTATAGAAATAGTGAGTTTCTTCCCTATGTGCTTTTTGAAAGAAATAGTTACAGGTACTTATATGGGTTGTGTGTTGCTATGGAAATGTTAGGAAGGGGTAAGCAAAGAAGAAGGACAATTCTGTTTATAAAGAAAACAGAAAACAGGTGAAAGGAAGAAAATATAATTATCCCCATTTTACAGCTGAGAAATTTCAGCACAATGAAGATAAAGAGCCCAATTGCTGTGGAAATCTATCAATCCTTTTAGGTTCACCTGTCATTTAGGCATCGTTCTGCCTGCAGGGTATTCACAGAACATCTACAAATCACTACCCTCCCCTCACCCTCTACCTTTTACCTGCTTCTGCATACAGATTCACTCCTTCATCGTAGCTGTCAAAACTCTCTTTTGTAAAAAGATCCCAGAGTCACCCCACCACCCCCACTTCTAAAGAAATATTTCAAGGCCCAACAATCAATAAGAGAACTCAGTACAGAAAGAAAAGAACAGGCACTACCAGCAATGAGACATTGCTTTCTGGCCCCCTGAATGTCACAGTGTGGATGTGGGCCATCTGTTCATAACATGTCACAGTAACTACGCAGCCCGATCATTTTTGTTGTTTCAGAACTGATGGTGGAGGAAATGGGTAGGTCGTATATCTCCATTCAGCTTTGACAGTAAGTTCTGCACTCTCTCATTGTCAATGGTGAGAACCAGAAACATGTCCAAGCCACTAGGAAGAGCTTAGAACTGAAAAGAAGTTCAAATTTAAATACAAAACCAATCTTAGTGACATGACTACAACCTTCCCACTCCTTCTAACTCCTGTCAGGCATTCCTGATCCTTGCACTCTGCAGCTGATCAGTGCCCGAGTCTGGATTCAAGCTGATGTTCAGGGTCAGCAGAAGCTGGCTCAGAGACGTCAGCTAAGTGATGCATCAGGAGAGGAGAGTGGAGGAAATACAGGAGAAGGTGGCCAGCCCCATTACATGTGCAAGAAATCAAGTACTTCAAGTACCAACTCAGATGCTTTGGTACCACAGTTCCTTGTTAGAGCAAGGAGCTTGAAAAATAAAATCCAACAAAAAGCCTTCTCTGTGTCAGAATCCAGTCCCAGTAGGTAGACAAGAAAATTGTTCCTCAAGAACAGAGTAGAAGGAACAAAATTTCTTCCTCAAGAATGGAGAGGAAGAGGGCCCTCTGCCCACACTCTTTGCAGTTGTTTTGCCAGATAGCCTATATTGAGCCTGAGACAGAGGACAAGCTCTTCCTAAAGCCAGAGAACCCATACTGTGATCCAGGACCTGGTGCCTACAACTGTGGTCATAACAGCTATAACGATGGCATAACCAACCCGTATCATAACTGTGTCTGTACATCTGCTGAACTTTTGGTGTATAGCTCCTGGTGTGAAAAAGTTGGTGGAAAAAACCCACCTGATTGAGGATTCTGGAGTCATGCTACAAAATGGGCTACTTCTCTCTTTGGTGACAGTGCTGGACGTCAAGAAATGTCTAGGCAGAAGGACACACTGACTCCACACTTGGAGACGATGCTCACCTGCATCTGGCTTCCATCATACTTCCACCACACTTCTACACCACAACAAGGCAGTCAACCAGCATCCTGATATTCTTTGATCTCGACTGTACACTCCTCCCTACTCTATATGTTGTATATTTCTTTTGTAATAAATCCTTTATTTCCTTGAACTGCACTCAGTCTCGGTATGTCTTTCTTACTAGAGTTGTGTTCATCTTATCTCTTAGCAGAAAGAGGATGGAATAGCCATCTAGTGAGAGGGATCAGCCAGGAGGAGAGGCCAGATAATCATCTAAATAATCCAGACTGAGTCACAGACTGAGCCTGGACTGAGACCAAAAGAATCCTTAGAGCCTTTTTCACCTAAAACTTGAGGCATGTGAGGCTTTTTACAGAAAAGATGTCAGTGTTCATATGTGAAGCATAGGAAGCTGGAGTTGGTACTCTCTTTAGAAGAACAAGTCTTCCCAGGACTTGTTAGGTGGCATACGTCACTAGCATATTGTCTTGCCTCAGGGGCCTATCTCTCATCTCTTACTACACTTGTGGATAGAAATCCACAGTTCTGCCATATTCTGTGTTCCAGTTGTGCCCCCACTGGACTCAGAATTCCCTATTGCTTTCTTTCTAGCTCCCAAAACTATCCATAGCCTTGCTTTTAGTCATAAGTTAGGGTGTCACCTACAGATTCTGCCAGCCATCCCTATCCTAACAGCCACTCCATGCTAATCTCTGGAAAAATCCTGCACTTGTTATGTCGTGTCTCTCACTGTTTGCTAATCTACAAGCCAAGACAAGCCCTTAAGGAATCAGTGCTTTCATCTGGTGTTCTGCTTCAGGAATATCAGATCTACTCTGGCAGGATAGAGTAATTATAATTGAGGTATGACCAGAAATAAGGACTTTAAGGACAGCAGCAGAGGAATGTAAATGTCTCGGAAGTAGGAGAAACACCATGATAAGGCTTGGATGCAAATCTGAGATGTCAAGGTTGTCAGAGCTTTGTGTGCTGAGCATGTGTGAAAGGTCACCATAGAGGTGTAAGAAGCTTTAGGCTTCTAAATGTAGATGTCAACATAATATAAATGCCAAATGACTGACAGGAGCGTATGAGCATGTGGGGAAGGAGAAAAGAAGAGGCAAACAAAGCTTAGATGCCAGCACAACCTGAGATGCATAACAGGGCTGAATCCCAGCTTGAATGACTAAGTTATTTCCCAAAGTCCATTGAAAAATCTGCAGTGCAGCCAAGAACTGAATCTATCAGCTGAATTCCAATTCTTCATCTTCTACAGCTGCAGCCTAAGCCTACTCCAAAGTCATCCTGTAGACTGTAAGGCCTCTTAAGCAAGCTACTATAGCTCATAACTTCTAACAAAAGCTAGCCCAAGGCTATTTACTTAAAAGAGCTGCTTACATGACATATTTTTCTAGTGTTGTCCTTGAAAAAAATAAAATTACTTCAATAGAACATGTCTATACAGCAAGGTGTAGCCTGTTCGAGTCTCTGACTTGGATGAGAAAAAAATCTCCTTGGAACTGGTTGTCTTGGCTATCATTGAGCCTGAGTCTGTGCTGCTGTAGGGAGGCAGGATGAAGCAGCTCAGGCTTGCAGCCATGCAGCTTCTCAGCCTGAATTGGCTTGTTTGGGTGAAGTGCAGGCAGCAGGTCTGCATGACTGGCTACACCTGAGTAAATAGTCAAGCGTCACTGAAAGAAAGGCTGTAAGAGTTAAAAGGATAAATCCTGAAGGTGAGTTTGACTCCTAATTCAAATCCTAATCTAATTTCCTCAGAGAGCAAAATTCAGATCTTTAGTCCCAAATACTCCATATTACTGCAGTTGATTATGGGGACTGCAGTTTACACCCCTTGCTCTAAGAATACATGGATGTAAAATCCAATAGGAAAATCTCAGGATGTATCCAGTCTTTTTCTAAACTCCGGTGTCTATTATGCCTTCTGGTTATTACAAGATAGAGAAGAAGAGGATGAAAAATAAAAAGGATGAATAATAGCTTGAAAATACATTTTAAGTCTTCTAGAATATTAAAAAATCAATGTTTGATTACATTTCATGGGCAATACATACAGCAGGCTGTTCATTACTTCAGCTACATACCTATTTTTCTAGCTTCTGGCAATCAAACAATTTAAGAAGAAATACTGTCTTGTGATACTTTCTCCTGTTGAGATTGCTGGTAATATATAGTGACTGGTCCAACATCACCAGTTTACTAACATCACTAGGAACTGTAATATGGATCAACTGTTGGAACAAATAATGCTGTAATCACTATAGCAGGTGAAAGAAAATGCACAAATCGCAGAAGTGTATCTATGTGCATATATGTGCTCGCACACCTGAACAGGGCAGGCAGCCAGAATGCAACTCACATAGGCAGAAAAGGGGGAGATGGCTCATTTCAGAGAAGTGTGATTTGATGCAGGAAGAAGCCATTCTAACTGTGATGTTTACTTTAGTTTTAAGCAAGATGAAGGGGATCCTGTCAGTTAAGAATCTCTGATGCAGGTTTGGAGCTTGTGTAAAGTATCAGTAAATCTCTAGGAGCCACTAGAATTATATCAGTTTGGAAAGGTGTATGTAAGAACTTAAATGCTTTGTTTGCAGAAATGGTATACATCACTATGCACTATGGCTAAACAAAGATGTGGCTTCTTTGGAAAAGCTTACCCAAGCTTAGCTCTACTCTCAATTAGGTTGAGTTGAATTACACTTTGTGAGAAAACAGAAAGACCAGACCTGTGGCTCCAGATTAAGTCTTTCCAGTGCCCGAAGCCATATGTACTTAGTTTATTCTTTGATATAAAAGGGTTAACTTCTATATAAGATGATTAAAAATGTCCTCATCTTGCCTTCCTTTGTTAGGTAATATACCCTAAAAGAGAGTTGAGGGAAAACCCGAATAGGGTAGGCGTCTTTCTGCTAACTCTAGCTACCAAGGTCTGCTAAGGAAGATCCAGGCACAGGAATATCAGGAGGAATTTTGGGGTGCTTAGTACAAGGAAGCTTGAGGATCAGACTTGCTATGCTCATATTCAAAGGAAAAGAAGTCAGGGGCAGGAGTGTACTTCAGCTTTAGTACTGAGGATGGAGGATCAAAGACAGAAACAAGTAAAATAAAAAAATTATATAGTCATAGCTGCTTAAAGGAAAAAAGATCCTCTTCATCCACCCCCTCATCTTTGTTATCATTCATCTGTGACATAAAAGCACAGACTGCCAGTGAAAGGAAGCATCTCTGTAAAAGCAGGGGGAGTAGAAATATGAGCATTTTCTTTTCTATAGGAAAGGAGAAATGAACCCAGTTCTAATATTAAAATAGATAACCAGAAAATAAATATTTTACTCAGTTATTTGCTAAGAGGGAAGAAAAGACTCCTTTTTTGCATTAGCACAGTTAGGAGAACTTGAAAGGTTAAATAGACATAAATTCCTGAGAGGTAACGGTGTGATATGGGACTATAGAGAGTATAGCAATATGATGCTAGAATATTCGCAGCAGTGCTGTTATAGAGCATTTGCTGTGTTAACATTAACTTATACTATAAATCAATGTATCTTTTGCTGTATTTTACTGAGTATTTTAGTTTGTATTTTTGTTGTATACTTCCACTGTGTATTCCTATTGCATATTTTAATAAGATATAGAATCCTGCCACAACAAAAGCAGATGCAATAAAGCTTCACTGATTGATGCTGCTTGTATATTTTAGACTGGCATTGGGATTCAGCCTGAATTTGCAATTTGGCAGTAAATGAATATTGACACAAAGACGATTCATGTAACACAAAGCTTGTTACTCTATATTCTAGTAGTGTTTTCTTTACTTGTTTGGCTGAGTTTGAGATGTCTCTTAACCCATCTAACTGGGACAATAGGAGTAAATTTTTTTTTCTTCTGAAAGTTGCAGGACGCAATGGTTCAGAATGATTAAAAATAGAACGAGCACATGAAAAACTATTCTTTGGAAGCTAGATTTTTTACTCTTTCTGTTTTATGTCCTTTTAGCATGATATCCAATGTTATATGCAAATTCTACCTGACTATAGAAGACAGAAAGTTTCTTGAAAATAAATGCTTCATTCTTTTTTACCATCTATGAGAGAGAGGGATGGATTCCACTTCTTGGCTCATTTCATATAATTGTATGATATCAAAGCAAGGATACCCTAAGGTGGGGAAAGAGAAGGATTGTGTCTTTCCTTAAAAAGAGGTATGGTTTTCTACTTTTAACCTCCTCCTCAGAGAAGCTGGACAATGTCCACTTCCCTAAACTTAGGTAGGCAGCACTCTTTGTTATGAGGAAATGGTAAGATGCCTTAGGAGATTTACTCTTAAGGGCAGGAGGAAGGAAAGCCCTACTGAAACACTTCAGCAATAGGAAAGGTAGTAGCTTCTCCTAAGTACATTTTAGGAAAATTATGAAAAAATAAACAATAATGATAATAACGTTAATCTTAGAAGACCCTTTGAAAAAGATGTTACAAGTCTCCTCTTGGGTTACAGAACATTGTGTCTATGGCGCTGGTCTGACATAATAAATAGCTTCCTGACATCCCCACAAGGGTTTCTCTGTTCTTTCTCTTTACCCATAATCCTCAGAAAACCCCGCTGTTATTTACTTATAAATTTCTTTGATGGGCAGTGAAGTGTATCAAGAGTACCAGATCTACATTTGATATAAATGTCAGGACCCCTCGATTATTTAAAAAGGCATTCAGAGCTTTTTTCTTCTTCAAACACTGGGTTTTGAAATGTGTCTGGGTCAGGAGGAATATAGGTCTTTCCCTGTTAATAGCAGCTGCCTCCTCTGGAACTCCTCTGCTCCCCTTCCTTGCTTGACCATGTCAGACCTTTCATCAGTTGAGTGCTGAATGAGCAAAATGACTGAATTAGCTAATACTCTGCAATGTACCAGATTTCAAGTAATTAGGAAAAAATAGGCATGAGATTCAGCTAGCACACTAACAGTTTTTAAAAGCATGCTGGCTCACATACTAAAAGTCATTGCTAACACTGGCATGCCCCCAGAGTGAGCACTAACAGGCCTATGAATAAGAAGAGGTTGATTAGCTATTCCTGAAGAGCATCCAGTTATTGGTTCAGCTGATATGGATAAGGCTAGCATACAGTTCTAACAATTCTTCTTCATCAAAAGCATGGTAACTGTAGGAATATCAATGAATTGAATCAAATCTATTTCATTTATCCCTCCTGAATTAGAAGTTCCCTCAGAAATTTCAGGAGAAATATTGTAGTATTTGGAAACAAAAAGAAAAGTTGCATAAGATGTTTTGAAGAAGAGTGAGGATCCCTAGAGCACTGCATCTAATTTTGGAGACCTCTTCAGCACTTCTAAGTTGCGTATCTTGCCCATATCTCAATTTCTTATCAGGGAGAGCGCCTCCTAGGTGCCAGTCTCACACCTTCTGCATGCAAATCAGACTTTGATGGGACACATGCCTTTGATGCCTTTATAGACAGTATA
>WAAD01001245.1:371-11542 GCA_013389945.1 Fregata magnificens
ACTTCATGTCTAGGTACTGGTATATTTCTCTTTTTTTTACTGCAGTATTGTCTTACACAACATAAGAGAGTTTAAAAAAAAAAAAAACAAAACAAAAAAAACCCCCCCAAAACCAAAAAGGAATAGAATACGTTATCCCAAACACATATTTCAGCTCCTTTAAAAAGACGAACTTCCATTAAGCGTAACAGTCTAGCCACACTGATACTTTTATTATGTCATAACAGAGAATGACTAGTAGTCAATTGCTTTGCATGGACATAAAAGTAGTTGTTATATGTTCTCTACAAGAAAATAAACTATGCTTTTCAAGCTATGGTGCTTCTGATTTACATACCTAAGGACAAACAATTAATATAATCACAGAATTTCCTACAAGATCTGTTCATGAAAGGAAAACACAATTACCGCAGTCAAACTCTGCTAGGCAGAGCAAACAAAAGAACTTCCTGTTTTTTGGGGTTTTTTTGTGTGGTGGTTTTTTTTTTTTTTTTAAACTACTAATGGTAAAGCAGTAGTTTAAGTTCTGTTGTTACAGGAAACAAACAAGTTAAACCAGACCAAAATACTGACCAAAGTATGATCCTGAGCACTGACTACAGCATATTATTTGCTCAGTCATGATGGCCAAGAGCCAGTAAGGACTGGCCACCAGTCCTCAAAGAGATACTAAATATGCCATACAAACCAATATTTACACCAAGTTTACCTCCCTCTTTATCAGAGCCTTGCTTGAGATTTGCCTTCATTAGGCAAAATTACATGATTAAGCTAACAATGTTAATGCTAAAGGATCATATTCACTTTTACTTTGCCTACATCAAGTAGTCACAACACACTGTTCAGTTCTGCAAGGTTTACCAGGTCTTTGCATCCTCAGAGCAATGCCCACCATGTTAATAGCATCACCCAGCACCTGACACACACATCTCCACTCCTCTATTTCCACTCCTGATCTCTACTGCCTATAATTGATTAGAAACAACTTACAAAAACCAGTGTATTTTCAAAAGGACTCTTTCTGTATTGTTATGACTAAGAGGCCTCCCTTCCTGTCAGCAGTTTTAATAAGACATCATCTTGTTGCTGTCAATAAAAACAAGTTGACAGAACGATATTCCCATCTCATGGTCATGACAGAAGGAATGCAAACTGACCTCAGACAATACATACTTTTATATAACTGTTGCTGAGCTTTCACAGGTAAATGCAATGGCCATGGCTCAGTCACTCCTGTGCTATACATTTCCATGAATTCTCCCTGTTCAGGTAACCAAAGGAATAATCCCTGCTTTTATGTGCTAATTTAATTATGTAGTCATGGATGGAGCTGCCTTAATTTTGTCATTATTTTAAATTAAGAAATGAACAAACAGAAACACATACTTGGTAATCAGAGTACTGTTCATTTACTGTAGCTTATAATTGAAACTTACTCTTCTCCATACAATTTTCAGTAAGAAGCACAAGTGTTTTAGCAAGGGAATTTTCTTTGTCAGTGCAAGGCAACACCAGCCTGCATCTCACTTTCCCTGATTTCACGGCTAAGGGAGTTGCGTTTATTCTCCTTTCAACTTTATTTAGCCATTACTGTAAAGGTACTTCAAAAGCTCAACTGCAAATCCAGTGACCAGATAGTAAGCCACACAATGAAACCAGAAGGACAGCATCAGGGACAGTTCATGAAGCTGACTGTAAAGGGGGAGTCTCTGAAAAACCTGTCGAAGGAGCTGTGTAGGTGGGCTAAGATAAACCTGCATGATAGCAGCAATCTGCTAGGAGGGGCTCACATAGGGCTCCTCTAGGAAGAGGGGGGGGTCACTTATAAGTGAGTTAAAGGGATGCTGAACTTTGCAAAGGGCAGAAAGATTACGTAACTCATAAAAGAATATGAAGCACTAAAAGCAACCAACTAACTAACTTTAAAAAAAGTACTACACTTCAGGTAATAATTAGGTTTTATTAAATGAAAAGTTTAAGGGGGGGGACAACTAGGGAGGTGGAGGGGAGTCTGACTGGCAAGCTGAGGTGGGCAGCAAGTCATCACAGAAGTCTTGGGGAAGTCTTTCTTTTCCTTCCCTTTCCCTTTTTTTTTTTTTTTTTTAAATTTAAAAAATCTACAAGCTTGGCCAGTCTTCATTTTNAAAAAAAAAAACAAAAACACCAAAAACAACCTTCACATCTTTTCAATTAAAAAAACCCCCACCAAACACAAAACAACCAACAACCCACAACCCTTAAGATATAATGTTTTCCTATTACATATTACATTTGCTTGAAAATACTTTATTTCTGTTTCAGTACAGAGTTCTTGAGGTGGCAAGTAGGCAGAATCTCTTGACACTTAACAATCTAGACACAGCTAATGAACAGCACCAAATAATTTCCAAAGGAAATTTTCAATCCACTGTTACCAAGGTGGGGAGGCGGGGGGGAAGCAGTCGTGATGGCTACAGAGTGTGGAGAAATAAACAACAAGCAAAAGGCAATAAAAATTATAGTTATAATCGTATACTACTATAATGTTTTACTTTGCAGACCTTGTGTGCAGGAATGAGGTTAATCAAAATGGAGTCCAGCAGCTCCTGAGTTACTCCATCGCCTTCCATGATGATAGAACTCATCAAATCCAGCATATGCATTTGTACCTTCTGGTTGTGGCTATTACTAAGATAATAAAGAATATTATCAATACTAAATTTTCAGATCCTGACAAATATTAACAGTATGGTTAAGAAACAATGTCTAACGCTGTCCAGTTAGCCCTCCCTTACACTCTCCACATCTCAAAACTCAAAACTATTTTATGTGCCTTTCCTCTCTTATAGAAAGCTTCAAAAACCTAGAACACCCTAGCTTTGCTTTAAGAAGTGCAATAAAAACAAAAAGGAAGAAAAAACCAACAATGGAAATACAAATGTAGATAAATGAATTAGAATGAAGTATACTGTTGTAACATGGACAAGAAATTTTAAACCACGTCTACTTTTAGACACACCCCCCACCATATTGTCAGTAATTCGCACTCATTTGCTTTCCCTGTGTTTCCCCATTTGGAGGAATTAAGACTTGCTCTATTCAGACATATTTATTTGTAGACTATGCAAGGATTCAGTCTACCCCCAAAACTGATGATATTTTGACAGTTTAATATAATTGAAGCAATTCAACTTACTTGATAACTGAAAAAAGAGTCCTAAAAAGCTGAATAAAAATTTCATTGCAATCTTCCAACTCAAAGCAGATGTTGTAAGATTTAACCCAAGCTAAATTCTAAAACAAAAATAGGATATTCAGGATATTACAACTTCACATTAAGTCACACAAATATAATCATGTTACATTTTTTCTATTTAAGGAAAAATATTATACAATAGACTGTAAACCCTTTGGGGAAAGAGACTGGATATTTGCTTTGCATATAAAGAGCTCTTAACACAAAGGGGCTGTGCAATATACATGCAGAAAAAACCTAAATATAGAATAATCTGATTTCTTATGAATAAAAGCAGATTGACAGAAATTGTTAATATAGTAAGTCCACGTTTCTAGACTTTTTTCTTCATGCTATGAAACAATNGAATTGTAAGACAAAGGCTAAATGTTAATAAATACCAATCGTTTTAACATGTCCTCAACTATAGGCTGCATGAACTTATTAAATGCAGACAGAATTATAACTGCTAAAAGAAACAATTCATTGAACTGTAATGAGTCTGGTGCGATTTACAGAATAAAAGAAATTTCCCAGGCATACTGGCACATCTGGAGAAAGACTGACTACATTTCTTAGGCTTACAGAGCATACCATCTACTTAAAGTTACAATTATTGTGTTACCTCTAACAAGTAAAAGTATCTGTTAAATTGAGGGCTCTTCGTGTCCTCCAAGCCTTTTAATTGTCTTGTAATAAACAAGAATATGTCCTGTCAAAAAACGATAAAGTGTTTACAAGCTTGATTCAGCAGAGAGTAAAAATACAACCCTTTAGTAGTGACATCTACCCACATTTACAAACTCACGATATGAGAACCTTAAATTGTCTTTTTTAGGCACTGACAGAAAGCTATCACCAACACAGATACTGGTTATCTAGTGTTCCTTTACACATCTCTGGCCCTTAAAGTACTACATTGACTCACAGGACTAAAGCAACATCTCTTTAATAAAACTGAACATCAGTGTAAATGTGAGCAAGAAAATTTTTTCTTTTTTTTTGTTTGTTTGGTTTTTTGTTTGTTTGTTTGTTTTTGGTTTTTTGTTTAGTTTTGGTTTGGGATTTTTTTGGGGCGGTGGAGTTTTTTTCCCCAGTAAGAGAATGAGGTAGGAAGAAAGCCTTTATTTTATAAAGCATTTTTACCTTAAGTTTGTCATGGGAAGTATATGGAGCTTCAGGAGCATAGATACGAAAGATATCAGCCAAGCAACACGCTACAAGGAGGCGCACATCTTTATTGGGATTCCTGAGGAAGAATTCAGATGCAAGGTGCAAGGCTAATGGGAGATACTGCTGCTTCTCATCCTCCGAGTCCTGGTCCATATCCATGAAGGTTTTTACCACCATCTGAAAAACACAGAAAAAAAACCCCCATTTGAGTGCTTTCTGCTTTTGTTTCTAATTACTAAACAATACTTTCTAACAGGATGCAATGCTATCAATACGTGTTCCACTGCATAATCACAGTACTAGAATTTTTTTGTTCGGACAAACATCAGAAAAAGAGAAGTGTTAATCCAATACTTAAAGGCTTATTGAACTTGATATTTTAAATTAAGACACTGAAAAATGCTTTTCAGCTCTCTTTATTTTGCCAATCTTAACCTGACGTGCAGCACAGAAACTGCCGCATACCGATGAGGTTGGAGATGCCAGCACCTCTTCATCAAAGCAGTCCCAGACCACTTCAAAGTGAGGACTTGCCTCAGTATGGACAGTACGAGGGGCTGCAAGCCGTCTGGCCTAATGTATAGGCCACAGTATAATGCAGCTGCTTTAAGAGCTACACCAAGACTTGAGAGGAGCCCAAGTCTTACGCTCTGCCTATATCAAGGCACAGAGTTCAAGAACTACTTTATATACACACAATCCTTTTATCTGGTTTAAACGAACTAGATAGCAGATAAGAATTTAATTCCTCATGTAAAATATGTCTAATGTTGCAGGTCTATTCTTTCTGCATACTCAAAACTGCACCTATAGCCTTATCTATACAATGAAAAAAATCAACTACATGGTTTCCTTGTTTCTTCTAGCGCAGCTAAGAAATACTAATTACTATGAAATGCCACCAAAATTGTTTATTTTTAATTATTATACAACCCCCAGTTAATTGGAACATCTCAACGTAATCATTTGGCAAAACTGAAAGCGAAAATTTAGTTTGAAGAAATAAAAAGTTGCCAGTTAAACCTTTTGAATAGGGTTTGTTAAAGGATGAGGATGACTTCTAGGATGTGAGCACAGAACCAGGAGATGTGCCACAGATTCTTAGTACGACCTTAGTCAAATCGGTCTTTGTGTCCCATTCCTCCATGTCACTCGAGCATCCTTAAGAGTTAAAATTGTGACTAGTGCATACCAGTAGGATTTAGTAGACTCATTATACACACAGTATACACAGTACACACATTAAAGAGATGTAAGAGAAAACACAGAATCATAAATCCTGATGGGTCAAATTCGCCTCTAGAATATTAACAGTAAAACACAAGATTGAGCTCACACAGCTAATAAGCACATCTCTTACTCTTACCACAGTTCTTTTGTTATTGTGTCATTCAAATGATACTCAGGTTGTTCCTCCACTACTAAGCATGCCCCTGCTTCCAACATGAAAACAGTGTCTTTCAGCTTTACCTCCTCTCTGAGTTTTGGAACCCAGTTTTAAACTCAGTAGATCTTATAAATTAAAATAAATGTTTGACAGCAACCTTTCCTACAGTACGTTACTTAAAACTCCTCCTCATTTTCTATAAATGTACAAGTACATTCCTTTGTGAAGCAACTTATAACAAAACCAAAAATCAAGAAAGAAACAGAGAGGGGAAAAAAAAAAAACCCAAAACCAAAGCCTGAGTAAAAGAGAACTTTACAGCCACAGCCCATAAAAATCCAAATTCTACCTGCATTGGCCTGTTTCCCTAAAAATATTCTTAGGCTACATTTTGACACATTAGCTAAAAGGACAAAACCATCCTTCTATTGACAGCACAGGTCAGTCTGTTACAGTGTCACATATCACCTGTCCTTCCTAGATACCAGAATTTAAAAAATAGGTAAGTCTTCAAAACCTACAAGATTCTTTCAATAAGGAAGGTTTAAAGAAAAAAAAAAAAAAAANCCAAACCAAAAAATCCACCACCAAACCAAAACCCAACATGATGCAAAACCAAAAAAAAACCACACCACACCCCCTCTGCTGGTGGCAGGACAAGGAATAATGGCCTTGACTTGCAGCATGGGATGCAGATAAATATTACTGAAGGCTTTAAGAACAGGGTAGAAAGGACTAAAAGATCTGTGGATCCTACCCTAGGGACTGATGATAAACTGTATCTGTACCATATAAACTTGTCCCACTGAAGTTCCTTCCAGTCTTTTTACTAATTTTATAGATGACCTATATAAGCGATCTTTTGATCTTTCTCATAAGCCTGATCTCCTTTCCCCCTATGTGTATCGTAAGCTTCATAACCAGAATACCCTCCTTGATTCAGATCTCTCCAGGTTCTCATATTCGTATGACAATATGCATAAATCTTGCATATATCCCTTCTCTGATATGTCAAAACCAGACAAGGTAAGGCAGCATGGTACTGTGAGAACTCACACAACTTTCCCATTCAGTGACAAAACGTTAGGATATTCTAGGATTAAAGTAATGAAACTAGTGTTTGGCACTGTCTTGCCCGTTTGGAAACACACCAGCCTTACAGATTTTCTTGTGTTGCTCTTGCATTCAGAAGAAACTGCCAGCAAATATCCATAAAACCTCTTTCTATTTCCCTGCAAAGCACTCCTTGATATTTCTTTTCTATTACAAAACAACACTTGGGCAGTAATTGGGCCACTGGCAAGCTGCAACTGCTATTTAACGTACTGATGTATGTTTCCTCCATTGTTTCTTTATGGTCCCATATCTGCTTGTATTTGTGTGTTGTCTTTTGTTTTATTATAAAGTCTTCAGTGCACGATGTTCTGCTTATGGCATGCACAAAAAATGAACAGAATACTATCTTGGTCTTTATCTAGGATCCCAGATACCAAAGCAATACAAATAATGAATAATATGTATGGGGTACACAAAATACATAGTATAATCCAACTAATGAAAGTAATATATAAACAAACTACACAGGACTATACCACAGTTAAATGCATGAAGTAAATTCTTGCTAGCAGGACACATAAAAGATTTGTGGAAAAGGGAATTAATGAAAGACTTGCATTTAAGTACAATTCATAAATTTGTTGGACTGTCATCATAGTTCAACAAAATAATTCTATACATTTCTTGAATATATGCAATTAACTATATCTAAAATCCTACAGCCTGGGAGTAGTCTCTATAGCCAAGCACCTACTGGTACTGATTAAGGTATTACACAACAGAATTATTTCCAAATACCTGCTAATCTACACATGAGATTAATTGTTAACATAGGAAAAAAAAAAGGAAAAAAGGTTCAGACATTAAATACAATATATGCTTGGCTCTTCACACTCTCTAGAAAGCCAAGAACGTGCTCAAAATTTCACCAGTTGCAGGACTGGTACTCTTGCCCCCTTGCACAACTGAAAAATTAGTTATCAAGCAACAATCAAGAGAGCAACTTAAGTCTTTAGAAGTACAAGATATTGTATGTTTGATGAAATCACTTATTCATAATAGAACCACATATCCTCGAGTACAACACACTGATCAACAACTACTCCATGATTTCCTGGGGTACTCCTGTCTTTCCCTCTGCAGCCACCCGTTGTCTTGTTTCCTCTAAGACAGGAACTACCTTCCCTTCCTTCCCCCATGCTTATACTACATCTAGTGCAAAGTCTTGGTCTAGGACTATTGTTCACAAATATGTCCATAATACAAAGAAATGAAATGACAACATACTGCAAGTTCTTTTCTATGTTAAGGTCTGACAAAGAAAAGTTATTTCTCATCACCTGGGATTCGTATTACTTGGGATACACAGAATCAATAGAAATATTAACATGTAAAAAGTTAAGCACACTTATCCAGCCCTTTCCAAAAATCTTTCTTAAATTGTATTGTAGTCATAGTTCCCACTCTTTGCACGCTTCCTATAACTCCATTACATTTCCTGTTACAAATTATGGGCTTTCTCAGAGGAATTAAAAAAAAAAAAAAAAAAAAAAAGGAAGTATGTGAGTTGCATGATGCCTCATAAATATTTATAACATGTTATGAAGAAGTTATAACATCTTATGAATAACTGCTCATAATTGGTTCAGAAAGATTTTCACAATTAAATTTTTTTAGCCATAGCACTGCAATACAGGTATTAATTGTGACAACTAGAAATTGATCTATTAAAAGAATCTGCTAATGAAACTGAAAACCTGAAATAAACTCTACATATACAAAAGACTAAAGGTCCAGATAATTTAAAGTTTTAAATTATTTTTAAATCGACACTGGAAACCACTCACCTAACTAGTGATATACACATATACATAAATGCAACAATGAGGGAATATGACAAAGCAAGTAAGCCCCCAAAAATTCAAGGCTGTAGTTTATATTTCACTGAACCAGAGGGAAGAAAAAAATACAATTGCAGAGGAGACATGAATTTCTACTGCCAGACAGATTTGAGTAGAATTATTTTTTCCAAAAATCTGCATGTTAAGAAAATCTTGTCTACTAAAGTTATTAATATTATTGGTACTCTTAAAGCAAATTACATTCAAGATGTCATCTGATCCATCCTAACTACACTTGTTCTAATTGCAAAAAAAACCCCCAAACAAACAAAACCCCACTCCAATTCCTCTATGAATTAAGGTTTTCATTTTAGGTCTAGAAGGAGTCTCAATTTCCCAAAGTTTTGATTCAACCATTGCATAAATATTTCTCTAGCAGAATGAAGTAGTTTTTTCAGAGTTAGGTATTAATTATTATCATGATAAGCCAGTTTTTCTTCCAGGAAAAAGTCATTAAACCGTAACAGGAACTCACTACTTTTTCAAATTACAGTACCATCGTCTAACTGAAGTCTTGCTGTACAGTCGAAACAACCCTAGCTAGAGCACTAATATTCAATTAGATAAAACCCTATAGACTTAGTAGCTTTCACTACAGAAAATTGTTACTGCCCTCCGTGCAAAAAGCAGGGGACAGAACAGTATTATTTAAACATATTAATATAACATCATTCATTCTTTTCCAAACAATTAAGCACTCAATTTAAACACTAATTGCTAGCAAATGTAAATAAAATACAGCTATTCACATTTACGATTAAATTCATTCTGCATTGCCTTTGATTTAATGCATCTCCATTAGGTTATCAATATTGGTACTTTAGTTACCTTTCAAAAATAGAAATGTTAAAACTATTCTAGAAATTTTCATTATTGCCATTTTTATCATAATGCCTTGAAATTCTAATTATCAGACCAAGACTTTACTCTCCCAGGCTCTGCAAACACATAACTGAAATGCTCTGATTATACCATTGGAGATGGTACAGAAATGCAGACGCCTTCATTCAAACTAGAGAGAACAACAGTTAAATTAAGACTGCTAAGTCACTCTTAGCACATTATGAACATATTGAAAATTAAAGAATTTAAAGCTTTCAGGGATGTATCCATCCAACTGCATAAAACCACGCACTGTACAAGCCAGTCACTCTGGGCTACCCTTTCACTCATTGGAGAGAAATACACAGACCACGACTGAATGCAAGCACAGATGTCTACGATGACATCTACAGACGTCAGCTCAGTTTTGCCCTGGAAGTGCCTAATTCTCTGCGCTGACCATGAAGCAGCTCAGTGTGACTAGATGCCTGAAATGAGGCGAGATGAACTCCACCTGCAGCTTCTTCTGAGACTGTCAGCCTTTCAATTGCATGGAAGCATACACCAGAGGTTGCCAAAGCGTTGTTCACAGTCTGCCCACACCTCATACGCAGTTTACATGCAGCCTGCTTTCAAAGACAGTAAATCAGCATAGTAGCTTGCCCTTACATGACTCAGCTGCATGTGGCTCTTGTGCAAGACCTATGCCTCAGACGGGAATACTAACTTTTGCTGTTCAGATCCTGGTTTGTGTTTATTGACCACGTAGATTTAGGTGCATGGTTTGTTGGATCACGAAGCTCAGCTACTGCTGAAACATACAGATAATTCCAGTATTATAGGGAGTAGAGCTATATAAACACAGAGGATAGGGTAACTGGTGTAGATAGAGAAAAGACTCAAAACAGTGCTTGTAGAGAGGAAGAAGCAGGCAGATATAGGACAGCCTTGCTGCAGTTGGCAGGACAGACACAAATCTCCAAGCTAGTCACAGCATGGGGAAGGTGGGTGCAGATTGCATTTGTTTCACTGTTCTTACAACAGCTTATTCACAGTACTCCGAAGTAGTAACACTTAACCACCCTTGGCTTGAAAAAAGACCAGGGAAAGATACTCAGTATTTAAAAATTCAACTTGCAATCATCAAAAGAAGGAATTTAACAATTGAGAGAATCTGATACCATTTACAGTTACAGGAATAACATTAGAAGTTAACTTCAGTATTAAGATTAAATACAAAAGATATTTGGAAGTAAAACTTCCCCAAATTGATGTGAGCCCAGCTGACTCTTCCAGAGCTTGGACAGGTCAGGGAAAGATGTCAAGAGAAGGCTGAAATCAAAGTACACCCAAATGCTGCAATTTTCAACTCCGCCATCAGAGCATTTTTACTTTATTTCCTCACATGGCTTAAGCAATATTATGGGTGACCCTTGCTGTTAGCTATTAACAATAAATTATGTTATTAGACTAAGACGTAACTGTAAAACATAGCAAAATCCAGACATGCGTATCTGGAAAAAAATACTTCTAAATGGTGCAGATTCAGGATGAGAAGTCTTGGTCTCCCTCAGATACGGTCCTATCGAGAGGGCTTTAAACTAGACTTGAAGGGGGA
>WAAD01001254.1:0-55427 GCA_013389945.1 Fregata magnificens
TTAATGATTCTATGATTGTATGATTCTATGATTCTAAAAAATGGCCCATAAAAGTAATTCAGCTCCAAAGAGTCACTGGGAAGAGGGAGATGAGGCACCTTCCTAAGGCACTTAGGATGTAACATCTTACTTAGATGTAAGATGCCTACCTCCCATTAGCATCTCGTGGCCACCGATGGGGACTGAGCAGTAGGTTCCACTGTCAAACAGCATCTCCTGGGTGCCCCCTGGGAGCAGGAGGCCTCAGCCCTACACCCCTGAGGCAGCCCCAGCTCCCTCTGCCGGCTGGGCAGCCCAGGCCCTGGGCAACGCCAAACTTTTTACCCTTCCTTTAGGCTACTGCACTGAAAAGAATGGAAGATTTATGAGAGCACATGGAAAAAAAAAAGAGCAGGGCTTAGTAACTCACTGATGGCCGTCCCTGTGGTGGTTATATTTTATTCAATAACTTCTCATACAGCATGCATAAGCAGTCCCTCCTGAAGGAACTAGTCCTCCAAACCCTCAGGGGACCATCTTTATACAGTGGGCTGAAAAGTCTCTGAGATATATGAATGCAACGGTAAAACAAGTGCTTCCAAGACCTCAGACATATCCAAGAGTAGAGGCAGCAGTTCTGTCTATATGTTTGCTAGACCCCATAGATCCTGATTATCTGGTCAAGCTATCATTTATTTTTCTTATCAACAATTTATGTGCTTAGGAAATAAAATGTAATGAGAGATGTAATCTTGATTATACTGAAAATCCTGGGGTCCTATGTTAAAAATTAAGCACTGCTATTATTTTCAGATGTCAGCATGCCAAATTTTTGTATCATCAAGTTATTACATTTGCTGTAAAGGGAAAACAATATATTAATTGTTAGAGATTCTCCAATTTTTGCAAGACTTTGTGAAGCATATTTTTCACTGAAGGCCTATGCTGTACTAATTCTGAAATCATGCTGGTTATGTACAAAGTTGAGGCACTGATATTTCTAAATATAGGATTCAGGTTATTTGTTCAAATCTTGAATAAAAACTTTTTTTGTATGAGTAAATTCTCATGATCTCTTAGGTTAGAGACCCAAACATCCTGTAGTTGATACATAACTAATACCAACTATCAGTAATAACTAGTGGGCAAGGTCTGCTACCTTTACCTTTCCTGGAGTTTGGTTGTCATATCAACAGAGCCTACATCCTACTCCACCGCTGTGAAAGCATCTAGAGCCATGCCACACAAATTGTCTGCTCTCATCTCTGTTTCTTCCCTTGACAGGAAAATGAAAAGTAAGTTCCCTGATTTGAAGGTCTTGTGTGCCTCAGGGCAGGATTTTTGGGAAGCACAATATAATTTCCACTCCATTAAGATGTTGTTTGGATTTGTGCAGCTTCGTGCAGCTTCAATGAATTCTATAGGGAGTGCAAGTCAGTGATTTGTCTCACGTCTGCTACTGTTCACAGCCAAACACCTACTGCATAAAGGTATACCATTATAGGATCAGACGGTACTAATGTATTTAGAACAATCTCAAAAAAACCCACCAGGGAAGTATAGATGATAATATGTGCACTTAACAAAGGAAAACTTTAATGGAATGTACAGAAAAAAGATTTAAAATGTTTATAGGAAATTTCTTTCAAGCTCATCTTGGTTGGGGAGCAAAGTATTTTCCTCCAGTTTTGCACACAACTATTTCATATGTTCCACTTGTGTAATTTGTTGTTGCATAGACCTTCTCAGCTTGCTGAATAGTTAGTAACCAAAGCAGGGCTTTCCTCATATTGTGTTTGGTAACAACTACTGTATTTTCAGGTATTTCATAGTCTCATATATGATAAATATTTAATATAGGAGTATTAATATGTAGTAATATTAATATATTTTTATTTTATAGTCTTCATAATTTATTTCTCTGTTCAAATTAGTTGTACTTATTGCTGTTGATAGAGCTGTGGGAAGAAGGCTTAGTGTCCCAGATAGTCTGCCCCAACTTTGTGCAAGGAATTCTCTTCCCTATAGTTACTTTAGCTAAAACATTTCTCCCCGTCATACAGCTTGAACAGAGTTTTTCAGTGTTCAGAGGCCTCCTGAAAGGACTGCATCATCAGTCCCCATCTCATATAACATCTCACTACTTAGTTTAAAAAAAACCCTTTTTAACTGCCTGGGCAGGTAAACCATTAAAAGGTTTCAATGCAATGTGACCACAGATAAAGTTACACCTCCAAACAAGTTATGCTTAATTTGACTTGATATTTTCTAATTTACTGCAGTGATATGAAACTCTTATTTCTACTAGTGATCTTTCCCTGAAAGATTTTGTATAATGTCACAAATATTTACTGCTTTCATTTAGAGACTGCATGTAAAGAACTGCTTTTCCTCTACTGCAGCTTCGATTATCCATGAAATATTAGGTTAGATCAGCTTTCTCAATCTTCAACTGGATAGCCTTACTTTTGCTGGCTTACTGGTTTGTTTTTTTTTTTTTTTACTTTTACTTGAAAATCCCCAAATGAAAATGCATGTCTACGTCAATGAACGTATCTGTTCCGAATTTTATTAGGTACTTTTTCCAGTGATTGCTCTTCCTTCATTTACTGTTGATGGTGGCTAGGTGAGAGAAATAAGGTTTATTCTTTCCATTGGCAAGTGACTAGTAATATCCATATGAATGATATTAACAGTCTAAATGGTTTTGGTAACTGCATTGGTGTTAATAAAAAGCCATGCTCTGAAAAACCTAGCTCATTGCTTTAGGAATGGTGGTTGGAATAATGGAAATTTAAAGTATTTGCTGTGATTCGGAAGACATTTGGGTTTGTTTGTTAAGTAACACAGCCACATGATATGTTAATGTGTTACAGTGGGGTGGAATGTGTTTAGATAGATGATGAGAGTGATTTGACTCTGGGGCATGAGGTATGTTTCGTCAACATATTTGTTGGCTTTTGCTGATTTGTCATCAAGAGTTTTTATAAGATATTGTAAAGTCACTATGTCCATAAAGACGTTGTAAATGTGGAATTGAGGCAATTCCAAATGTATTGTAGATCAGCTCAGTACCATAAGGTACCTATATCAAACACACCACTGAATACATGTAAGCAAACAAATAAATTGAAATTTGGGGGCTATGAAAGAGACTATTGGAGGAAAATGTTTCACACGTTTATCCAAGACGACACCTTTAGAATAGGTTGGTAATTTTGTTTTACAAGTCCAAGGGCCTTTCACTATGCACAGAATAGCAAACTACTGGTAATGTTTTCCTTTAGAAGGGTGCTCTTTGGTTCTAATAATAATGATAACTTTACTTTCTAGGTTTCTGTTGAAATAAATGTATGCTTTCTATACCACAATGTGGTGGTGGGAAATCTACCAGCAAAAGTGGCAAAGATTAACTAGGCATTATAAGATCTCAGTTCAGTTTGAGAGTTGGCAGTATCTTCCTCTCTATGTCCAAATACAGCTGTTCCAGGCTTCTCAGGCAGATTTATCCCAGCTGCTTGCATAATACATTAATTTAATATTATCATATGGATTATGTAGATATAGTTGTAAAACAGCAATTGTTTTCAGAGGTACCACATAGAACAGTGTAAAAGACTATAAAATGTTACTAATCAATATGGTAATACGAGAATTCTAGTGCAAACCCCTACATATGACCTGAATTTACAATACATGAGATCAAAAAAGGATTAATATCTTGCTGATTTGCTGTAATTCTACCATCCTCCAGAAGAAGCAGTGTTGAGAGGAGAGAAAGGGTGGTAAAGGACACTGCGTATTTCATATGGGATCTGGTATTACGTTTTAAGAAGTAAAGTATTTGACATTTCAAATGGATTGAAGAAGTGTAAATGCAAATACAGATTTGGGCCAATGCTTTTCATGGTCAGGTTAAAAACAATCTTCCCCTTTTATTATCTATTAGAATTATTTCACAGCTTTGCTCTAGAAGTGATAATTCAGACCTTTTGGCATTGGTCACTAGTCAATAAATTAGGTGGTTGGAATGATGTTGGAACCTTATGACTCTGGGCTTTATTAAACTAAAGAAAAAAATGTCTTTTCATTCTTTTTTTCCTTATGCTCTAAGGGCAGACAATGTTGCTGTTATGTCCTATGATTATCATCTTATGTTCATCTGTGCTCTTAAGTCTATGCCAGCGATCCACTTTGTATGGATGAATTCATACAGCATGAGAGACTTCAGTGGGACTGTGAACAGTGTCAAAGAGCAAAGAATGCAGCCTCTTATTTTAAGAAATCTTGATCTATTGTAAGTACATCTTCTATTTAAAAGGCAAGGCCAAAAAATTTTCTTTTCTCCTACCTATTTTGCAATCAGTTGACATGCATTCCTCATTCAGTTGCACAGACCACTCTGACCTAGAGATTTCACATCACAAAACATAAATAAATTTGTTACTACAATTACAGTAAGTTCTAGAGGCATTAACCGAGCTGAGGTAATTTTAGATACTGGATACACTTGTTTTAAGAGATGAGTCCCAGCATTCTTAAAGACCTGGACTAAGATCTTATACGGCCTAGTTACTCTTTGCCTCAGTACTCCTCTCACTGCAGGGTTACATCACAGGCTAAGAAATACAAAGGAAAGGGTTGTTTTTTTATTATTATTTTTGTCTCTATTTTGCAGAGCACTTCCTGGGTTTGCCCAAGCCTTGAGGAACTCTGTGGCAGAACCAAACTTTTTGATCAAGCAGAGTAATTTCCATATCATTCTTTATGGCTTTTGACCGAAATAACCACTGATTGCCTGTAATAAAAATAAGGGCGGCAAATGTGAAAAGTAATCTTAGCAAAACGTTTTTTCTGACTTTGCGATGTGTAGATTTGTTTTCATATGTGACTTACAAGTGATGGAAGCCAACCACCTGGACTTTTCCACCAATTTTAAACAACCAAGTGAGACAAAAAGGGCAAGTCAGCATGTACAACACTGAACCTTTACTTTCCTTGTGTTTATTTTTAAGTGACCTAAATCATAGGGCGTATCAAATTCTTTCTCATAGAATAGTTCAGTAAGGTTTTAGCAAAGTTCACACCTAGATTCTTTCAGTAAGATAAATCAACACACATTTCATGCTTTGGTATATCATAAAATGCAAATTCCCTGGAAACTCACAGTAGCAGTCAAATGTTAATCTTTTACACCACTGTCAGTCCAAAAAGACACCTGCTCCTGCACATGCACTCTATTAAAAATAGAGAAGAAAAAAAGATAAAGAACCAATAGAAATGTGGTTTTCCTATCATGGGTCTATTGGAGCTTTTTCCTGCTTCTTCTTTGCTGACTTTGCACTGTCAACTATTTGAATTTCACGTTTCCCTTGTACAATAAAAAGATGCAAACTTAAGTGTGTATTTCTATCCTTACTAAAGGTGTTAACTAAAAAGTAGACACTACCAGTAAACGTCACAAAATGTCTTTACTTAAAAGCTATTATCCAGGAACAAGCAATTAAATGCTATTTAGAACTGGGTGAATACTAATCATTTTTGTCTTCCTCATACCGAGGCCCACAGTTATTTCCATCCTAGGTTTTCAGAGAAATGACTGCAGAAACAGGGATAACCAGATACTTTTATGTCTTATTTTAAAAGTGCTACGAGGATTAATTGCCATGCGTGCAATGCCATCTGTCAGTGTCCCACAACAACATATCATGAAACCATCCAATTAGAAAATTCAGGATGCAGTTTAGTTAATCAAATGTAAAGCTTCAGTTTTAGGACTCCTTATTTATCTATTCACTTCAATATCCCCTTATTTCATTTAATATGGTGTAATCTCAGCCCTCTTTGTTCTGTTCTTTGCATTACCTCACCTTCTGTTTGCATCTCAAAGTTGCAATCAGAAAACAATATTTTTCCGCAGTTTTATGCACTTTGCCTATCATATAAACCAAAAGCTAATTTAGAACTATGGTAAGTAGCCTTTTTATTCAAAATAGGACCTAAGTAAAAAGATTAATTATATTTTTGACCTTCACATCTGAAAGATCAGAATATTTCTGGCTATTGCTGCCTAGGCTTTATTCACTTACAGGTTCAAGCATCAACAAATTACATTAAGCACAGCAATAACCTTCATTAGTTATCCTTATTCCTCTAAAGAAACAGTCTGGGAGGCTCTGTGTGTTTGCCTGTGTACATTTGTGATTCAGTGAAAGTCCATAACGTGTTGGAAGAGAATATTGTGGAAATTGTTTTTTAAGCTTGGATTATTTATTATTTTGCAGTAGGAGATTTTTTTCCATAAAATTTGATAAATAACTTAAATAAATTTTACTCCTATAAAACTGCCATGATGTGACAGAATATTTCCAAAGTACATATTATTCCTGGTGGTTATGGAAGAAATTTTAGACATGCTCAACTGTTTGATCCTGTAAGAATGAATTTGTATCTTCTCCTTTGTTCAAATGCTCAGTAGTAGATACTAATTCTATCTCATTGTTTCATCCTGCTGCTGTCAAAATGATCACAGTGGAAAATATTTCTTTCTGAGGATGCTGTGCAAGTATAGAAATAACATTTTTATGTCTAAAATGTTTGTTTTGAATGAACTGGTGCTGGTTCATTGTAAGGTAATAACTGGTAATCACAGTACTGAGGAAGACGTCTGGCCCCTGAAATAGGGAGATATATTTTCAGATGTTGTGGGGACGGTCTTACATTTTGATTGCTGTTTACATTGATTACTTGTCTGCTTTTTCATCATTTGTTTGAAGATAAGTCCAGAAATATATATAAAAAAAAACAGATCAAGAAATACGGAGATTAAAATGACCTCTTGATACTTGCAGCCATCATTCATCACTCATCATCTATTATTCCTAAAAGTTATGTAGCTGTATTAGCACCCAGAACGGAACAGGGGTTCTTTGCATTGCATCCTGGAATTAGGGCTATTGAGACCAAAAGCCTTTCTGAAAGTCCTTCGATGCCTTCTTAACCTATACCAATTGCTGGGTCAGTATTCTGGGGAAAAAAAAAAAATCAAAACCACACTTAAAATGATGCTGAAATGGTTCTTATTCATAACCCTGAATGCTGGCACCCTGAGATCAGTGACCAGAACCCCTAAAACTTGTTTCCACTCTCTCACATATACAAGTTCTGTGATCCTTTCTGTGACAGTGTTTGTGAGCAGTAATAAAATTACAAGCTATTTTGTACACCAGCATGTTTAAGATTCAAGACAAGAGTGATGAATGACTGTGGGGAGAGCTGACCTAAATTCAGCCCTGTGATCAATATTACAGATCAGGTTAGTAAAAAAAATACGGATTTAAGAAATACAACCCATCGTTAAGCAAGATTTAATTGTAGTTCTGTTTCTTCCCTGATGTTTTAGAGCAGGTTTTTCAGAAGAGAGAGTGATACCTTCTATTTCTTGCCGTGCCACCCAGCTCCTGAATAAAATGATTACTGAGTTTCAGCTCTTGACCCTCAGCAGTGTTCCCTTTATGCTGAAACACACAGGTCAGATTGTCAAAGAAGTTTCTTTAACCTTTGAATGCAAATTCCTTATTTTTCCTATGTTATTGAAAGACTTCTTCCATAGAGAACACAGGAAAAGTAGCTGGCAGGAGAACAAAAGGATCAGGCCTAGAAAATGCCCAGCTATTCACCAACACATGAAAAAATGAATACAATCTATCCTTGCAAACACAGAAATGAGTAAGCTTGTGCATTGTTTTTCCTCTTTAACATCTTCTCACAAGTTTTTAAATAATTGTAAGCTGTTGGTGCACACTAATGTAGGCTGGTACTCACATTTGCATCACTGATCTTTCCCCTCTGCTCTCTTCTCCATTAAGAAGGGTCTGTACTCAGGCTTTATCAGAAGATTTTGTATTCACTCATCACTGCGCAAATGCAGTTCTGCAGTTCTCTGATATTTGTCATAAGACTAACTATAGAAATTTTAAAGGTCTTATTTCAAACGGAAAAGGAAATTTACCGAAAAAGTTAAGCCACCCAAACAAAGTGAAGAGCTTAATTTACAAAGGAATGTAGTCATGGCAATTAGCTGCCTCAGAGGGACATGCAAGTGGGGCTGTGATCCCAAAATCACTCCCTCAGTTGCTGTCTGGTCCCATAGGACCTGTCTCACTGAGGGCTGTGGAGAAGCACTTGCGCTCTGTCAACGTGGTGTTACTGATGTTTGTATGTCAAATCACCACTGCTCCACAGACACCCCCAGAATGCCCTAACCCACACGAGACTCCACCAGGTAGGGCATGTTTGGGGTAAGAAGACATGTTCTGGTTTTCCCAGTGGCTGGGGGGGAATGTGGGACACATGATCCGAGTTCTGCCACCCTGACACCATTCACAAGCTATCATCCCACCTAGTGCCTCCTGGAAACTCAGTCTGATATAGCTTAACCAGAGGAGTTCAGCAGATGGCTTTTGGGTGAGGTTCATCATGGGTACTCTACCTAGCCCCTGCAAGATTTTCAGCTGTGAAGACCTGGTGTCACAGCAAATCTGAGGGGGAGTCATCAGAGTGGCAACATCAATAAATCAGGAAAGTTCTGGCTCCATGTTCCTCTTTGTGCTTGAAAAGGTCAAGTCACTCCGACGTGAAGAGGACAGAGAGCAAGTAAAGGAAACACAAGTCTTCATGGTGCTTGTTGTCATGGAAGGATAAACATCTCACACAGTCTCCTTCTGCCCATCAAGTAACGTAAGAGATCTCACCTTCGCACAGTCTTCACCACCTCAGATAAGCAGGAGTTGTACAGAGCCAGGCACAGACCTCCCTCAGCCAGTCCAGTACAGACCAGGCGCTCCTCCTCTGCCATGGAGAGGCAGGGCGCTCCACCGTACCTCATCGAGGTCACACTCTTGCATTGCACTACAGGGCAGAACATACAGGGCAAAGGTATGTAGTCAGGAAATAGAGACTTAAACACAGCAGTGTTGGATTTCTAAGTATTACAAGCACGTACTAAGTCAGTTAAAGATCAGCAGATCTAGTGTCTTGCGTTTGTCAGGAAATCCCCTTTCCAGTACAACTGTTTTCCCAATATTCCTAATATTTCATACCCACTTACAGACCACGACTGATCCTACTTAGCTTCTGAGAGCTGATAAAACAGTGTAAAGCACTGTGTTTGGACGTGAAGTTGAGTTTTATTTGACTGAGATGACAGATAAGCATAAAACCTGGTATCTGGCTTTCCCAGAGAACCTATGTGACTCCTCTGCCAAAAAACTCAAAAAAGCATTTGTTGGCAACACACATGAATATTTTCAGTCTATATTTGTGTAATACCACATGTAAGTATAGATACTTCATTCGACAGAGAGATGCTGGTGATTGGATTGCCCTTTACTAATGGTAAAAAATAGAACAGACTAGTCTTTAGAAGGAAAAAGGTGTCCCAGCAAACCAAATGACAGTAGAAGAGGAAAAAAAAAGCATACATTTAATGAAAAGACTTATGAGGAAGTGGATAACATTAAAACAAGGCTGTAGCAGCTGGTCATAACTTTCTTTTCTGTGATGAGGCACTACACTTCCCTGATCATATAGAGGTCAACACAGGCTTTTAAGGAAACAAAATAAAATTTATGAAAATTTTGCTTATATCTGCTATTGACTACATATGGAGAAGAGTTAAATCACTAAACTGCTGACTATCCTTAGCAGAAAACCAGAACCATCTTTAAAGCAATGATGATTAAATAACAGAATTTTAATATTTCATATTTTAACTGGTTTTTGCAACCTGTTGACTTTTATACAAGGTTCATAAAATTAGAGTGCTTGGTGTTTGTCAACCACTTGCAATGCTCAATTTTTATGTCAGTTTTATAAGCTCTGCACTGAAGTAAGAATGGGGATATATACATACCTGTTACTGTCAATGCAATAGTAAATTTGTCATAATGTCTGTTAAAACTGAATTTTCCTGCTCTGCTGACAGGCAGGGGTCAGTAGACTGATTTTCGTGACTGATTGGAGGATCAGGTTTGTTTGGGTGACATGTCTGCTGGAGGGATAATGTGAAGTCTGGTTTGGGTGCAGCCTCCTGAAGGTGATTTGCTTATTCCATGCAAAAAGATGGCTCTTCTGCAATTCACCAAAGTTCAGAGGGGGTGGCAGGCTTTGCTCGGTTATCTGGTCTGTGATGGACATTTAGTAGCTTCCAGAATGAAAGGCAGAATTGAGACCTTATCAGAATACAAGAAAAAAACCCCATAATGCTCATCCTTTTCTATATACCACATGTTTTCGATGTTATAGACACTGTTTTATTTTGAAGGAATACCGCAAGACCTCATGGAAGGGACCGCTTTCACTAGCAAGCTGAATGTGAATTTGAAATGGAAATGGAAATATGGCTGGTGATCAGGAGAAGGGAGAAGGAGGACCTCCCTCTGGTTAAAGGAATAGAAAAAGATTGCAGAGATATCACAGCCTCAGTGACATACTTTCTTCCTTATTTTATTTCCTTTTTCCAGTTACCTCACTGTTACCAATTACCAGAGAAACAATCTGACTCATAGTTGAAGAAAACTGGTACAGCTAATGATTGTGATATCTATATTTCGTATTATAACATGGATGTACATAGATTTGGTTCCAATCAAAGGTGTACTAATGTAAGTACCAAACATAAACTAAATTAATATCTTTTCTATTGAAGCCTATGTAACTCAGCCCATATGAAATCAGAAATCAAAATCTGCTTTTATATTGTGAAATCTTACCACGTGTTGATTTTTTTCCATATTTAGCTAAGATGACAAACAGAAATTTGGAAATGTCTGTGGATGTGTGCACACTAACAGGGTGCTTCTGAAACTATGATCAATGCTTACTCCACAGTTCTTCAAATACTGCCTAAACAGAGAGGTCAGAATGACAGTACTCTATTGCTCATGGACTCTATAGACTTATCCCTCTAGGCTGTAGATTTTCTACAAAAGCATTTCTGCTGCCAGCAACTTGAAAGAACATGTATTTGTCTCATGTTTTCCACAGCCAACTATTGGGATTATGGATTCGCCATGTCATAACTGCATTGGTTTCGGCTCGGATCAGGAAGGAGGACATTTATGCTAAGGCATTATAAAGTGAATTTATTGACTCAGTGCGCCATAGTCAACACCAGAACAGCTTTTTTCCCTGCCTTTTTTCTCTTCTCCCCTGTGATGTGTGCGTTGTGCACCCTTCAGCCTTATTTAGTTATTTTTGTTCTTTCTCTGGGCTTCCTTCCCTTCCCTTTTTCCTTTTTTCCTTGCGTAACTGAGACATCACTGTGCTTTAGTTCTCTTTGCATTCAGAATCAGTTAACCATGGCACAAACCACTAAAGACTTAGAGTAGAGCAACACGATTATGGTAGGACAATATCCTGCTTTGGACAAGCTTCAGAACAAACTCCGATATTTAATGAATCAATATATAGTTACCGTGGCAACCTTCACTGATCATGTTTGACCTTGCAGCCACGAAATCCTTCCTCTAAGAAACAGGCAAACAAGAGTGTTTGCTGCATGAACCTTCATACCCCTGATCAAAACTGGGGACAGAAATGGCTTCAGTCACAGAGTCCTGAACAGCCTAGCAGCATCTACAGTCTGATTAGTGTAAGAAAAAATAATGCACTAAATTGTAGCTCCGTATTTAGAATATTTCTTTGAGGTCATAAGTATGGAGGCAAATTGGAATTTTAAGTACTTTGGAATCAGATTCTGTATGGAATGAGTTGCAGAAAAAAAACCCAGAAGAAGACATCGCCTTTTTGTCTTTCTGTGAGTCTACTGTGTTTTATTATAATATCTTGAATTATGGTTTTTGGAGGAGGGATTAGCAATGGTAATGAATACGTGTCATGGCTAATCTTGGGCTATACGAAATCCTGTGTCGGCAAGAAGCTGAGCTGTTGTCAACTATTTTATTCCTAGCTTGCAACAGTTAAGAATACACTGAAAAATATGGTAAAAACAAACAACAATGAACAAGAGCTTGTGGGGGTAACAGTGCTACCTCCATTGATGCTCAGAGGCTAACCATTGCCTCCATTGATGCTTTGAGGTTAACGGGTTAATAAAAGTGTAAGCTGCTCAAACGGCCTAATGACCTTTGCCTTGTTATTTTGTGATATTCACCATACACAGGCCGTAGAGTTCCTTCTTGCTTTAATAATGCAGTTGTTGATATATAGCTACTTGTTATTTTCTGATTGTTAATTTTTACGAGCTTTCTTTCTTCGAATTACTGACACATGGCATATTATGGCTGCTCTCTCTTGCAATTGCGGTTAGAATACATAAAAAAATAAAAGCTTGTATTACACCTAGGAACACTTTAAAACATCATCTAATAAAAATCTTTAATATGTAGTTCTTGCTCTTTGAGGACGTTTATGTACAGCAGCTTTCTGTTCTGCTCCCTGGTGAGTCTTGGGATGGAACTATACCTGACCTCAATATCAAGCAGTTTAAACAGTTTGGTCATTTTATTCTCTCCAATTTTGGTTTTGTTTTGTTATGAAAGGGTTGTAAAATACAGAAAACTGGGACAGACAGCTGGAATCACTGCCTCTCAGCTGAGGAGAAAAGTTCATGCTACAAACCTGCCAGTTTGCTGGGTGAGAGTGGGTACATGCCACCACAGAAGTGAGGATGGATTTTCAAATGACAGGAGCTAGAAGGGGATGGAGCCTGTGGAAGTTGATACATATGCATCTTTCTCTGCACTCACTTTTTCTAAATTTGCCTTTTGATTGGCCTTAATTTAATTAATTTTATATTTTCTGCTTTTGGAAAACTTTCCCCTATAACATGATTCCTCTTTAGGCTAAGAAAACTGTAAATTTAGGGGAAAATATTTGATTTCTAATTAAATGTAAGTTTCTAAGTGATTTAGGTGCTTTTGCAAATTTTACTTATAGTGTTTTTTCCATTAGGAGTATGGTCCTGAGCACTTTGCATTATGCAGGCTTAAGGCAGTGAGACCTATAGACTATTGTCATCTCCACCTTCTTTCTGAAAAAGAAAATGTTGTTTGAAATATTTGTAGATGTAAGAAAAATCTCCATGACCTCTTTCAGTCCTTTAGTGTGCATTCATTCTATCAAATTTTCCACTGGTTTCACACCAGTTGCATTTCTTCAGAGCCACTTCATGTTTAGAAAAAGGCATACTCTTAATGCTAGCCATGTGTGATTTACTTTGTGGATCATTGGAAAAAAGCAAAAACCAGTGCTGAGTGGTACAGTAAAAACCTCTTTCTCTAACAAATAAGATAAATAAGACTAGAGAAACCATTTGTAAAAATTATGTGTCATTGTAGAAACAAAATCTGGCTATCATATGCAAGGTTTTTAGATCTGTTTAAGTAAAGTACAAAACTGAATTTTGTGCTTCTTTCACGGTTTTCTTCTGCAGGCAGTTCAGTTTAGGTTTTGACACTTTCCCCCAGTTTTTAGCATTAAATAGTGCCCTGATACTGGTTTATATTATATTACAATGTTTTGTTTTTGAGTCCTCACCTTTTTTTTATTAAAGTAGTGTACGTGATACAGCTGCAGTTACAGTATTTGACCTTCCAAATGACTGTGCTCTTTCCAAAAATGAGTCCAGTTGGCAAGAAGAATGTGGCTTCAAATCAAGACCCATGTTTTATGTCAGACTGCATAGCTCTGTGAGGAGCTAGCAAAGCTTGGCCAGGATGAGCCCAGGCTGGTAAGCTCCTGTCGGTATGGAGGCTCCTAACCTTAGTGCATCTCTCTGATGTCAGATAGGTTTGAGGTGCCCAAGGGCAGGAGGGCTACCAAAAAAACAGAGAGGAAATCAGAAGAATATGGCAAACATTTTCCTTGTTTGGTATTTTTAACGCACTCCAAGAACGCAAAAAAAAGGTGCACAGAAGGCAACATGAACTTGCCCTGTTCTATAAAAATCTTTGACAGGATCTTGCATCTTTCTTTCAGTTCATAGGAGCACACAAAAATGCTTTTATCGAAGTGCTGGGGGAACTTTAGCATACCTCCTGTGCTCCACCCAGCAAGGCTGGCTGCGAAGAAATGGATGTGCACGACCGTTCACCAAGAGCTGCTATTGGTGTTGTCAGAAAGAAACTTTCTTTTTCCTTTTTTCTGTGCTACATCTGGAAGGAAATGGTACCTAAGAAAGGTATATGTTCCAGTATACTAGGCAATCTTCTGCAGGAAGAATGCTCTGTCTTTGCCACAGTCATGTCCCACAGTCCACTGACCAAACCTGGGAATCTTGATAGTCAGTAGGAATTAGTGATAGGAAGAAAATCCGGGACATAACACTTGCCAACACTGAAAAATATCCAGAGAAAAGACTGGAAAGTTGCTCAGTTTAGTTCAGTTTAAATACAGTCAACACAGAGCATTGTTAGTTTCAGAGCACCTCAAAACTCTCTCCCGCCTGCACTGCACTTTGCTGCTTCGGATGTTTCCAATCACATGCAGTGTTAAATTAAACTGATCATGTCAGGAGAAGATAGGGGAAAGTGGTAAACTGAAGACCTTTACTGTCGTTCTGCTTGGTTTTTATATACCCTGCTGCAGAGAACCTTCTCAGTATTACCTTGCCAGAAATATGATTTCTGAGAGTGGAAGATTATGGTTTTTTGGGGTCAGAGTTGTGCAAGTTTGAAGAAACTTATCTCTTTCGTGGCCACAGCAAAGCCTGTTATCCACAGCAAGGTGTCTAACTTGAATATTGCTTCTACGTTAATCAAGTCTGAGGTGGACAAACAAGCAAAAATAGGAATCATATATATATAATCTACAATCTGCAAAGAGGCAAACTCTTGAAAGAACAAATGCATCTTAGTGTTTCTTTGAAACACACTTCATTGAGAATACAACTCACTGGATTAGCTAATATTTCACTATTATGGAACATGACAATGTCTTATCAATAACGGTTATGACAGTTTCCATGATATTAGTGTACAGAACTGCACAGACTGTGATGCCATCGGATTCCCCAAAGAAAGTAGAAAGAGGCATTGACACTGTAAGGAAAGACATTGTCAAACTGGAGTAAATCCAGTAGGAGGGAGATGGTTAGGAGCCTGGAGGAGATGACATATGATGAGAGACTGATGCAGCTGGCTTTGTTCACCCTGGAGAAAAAAGGTGCAGGAGGCATCTAATCGCAAATCGTTCAGCTACCTAATGGCTGGTAGTAGAGAAGGCAGAGCCAGACTCCTCTCAGAGGTGTCTGTGAACATACAAGAGGCTCCTGATGCAAGTTGTAGCAAGGGAAACTCTGACTAGAGAGAAGGAAATATTCTTAACGGTGGTGGTGGTTTTTGAGGGCTAAGCATGGGTCCCTTCCAGCTGAAACTGTTCTAGGATATATGTTTTTTCTTGTGTAAATAGAATAAGTCCCTTCTATTTCTGTTTTAGTGCTAGAAAGGTTCTTGGTACACTGCTTCTTGGTACAAAGCAGTATATCTGCTGCTTAAACTTCCACTTGATAAACCATTAATACTTGGTTTTCATTCATTCTTTGATAGCAGAATTACCAAATCACCCCTCAGTACACATTCCCTGTCAACCAAAACTGCTGCTGCTTTGAGATGGATTAGAAACATCTGTAAGGCTACCTGTAATGTCTCCATTGCTCAGGCTTTCAAACTCTGTGCTGGTGAGCAGGGTCATTTAGCACCTTAAGGGCCTGCTTGGTTGTAATTGTTCATAATCTTCCTTCTCCCACTCCTCATCTGTATGTTTTTATTCTCTAAAATACAATTAGGAGGTCATTTGCCAAAAGAGAAGGGTGTTTGGGGCAGGTTAGTGAGTGAGGGAATGATGAGGATGTGCAAAGGCTGACATAAGTGAGATAGGAAAAGGAAGCATGAAGCAGCTTGGGAGAAAGATGTAGAGAAACATGAGCAAGACCTAGGTAGGAAATGCACTAACCTGTCAAAACAGTAAGAGCTGAAGGTGGAGGCAACATGTGTCATAAGAACTGGAAGGATCCTTGAAGCCTGTTTAGCTTGCAGGAGATGGAGGGGCCAAGCATGTGATGGTTAGCAAAAGGAGTTAGGAAAGTTGGAAGCTAAGGAAGACATATTCCTTCTAGGCCATAACACTAAAAGGACCATTTTTCAACATCACTTTCTTTCACTAGTCTCATATTACACTATTGTGAGATGAGATTTCTCAGCTCTCGGGTTCATAAGAATGGCACAAGTATTGCTCAGCGGTTTTCCATCCTACAGCAGAAATTGACTTTTCTGCCTCTGTTACAAAATCTCCCCATAAGCCCACCTATGGCTATGTGGCTATGGAGGTCACGCAGACTTTCAGATCTTCCCTGCAAACCTAGGTGACAACAATGACTTGTGCTATGGCCATGCCTCAGTTTTGCTTTCCGTCAGCCAGTGTGTAACTTGGTGCCTTTCCAGGGCCAGTGCAGGCACAAGCAGGGCAGCGTCACGGGCAGCCAAGCTGGGGCTGGGGAGCAGCTGCTGGTGGGGATGGAGAGGCAGGGTGCCCCAGCCACCAGCAGTGGTTGCACTCTCCCATTCCTCTGCAGGCAACTGAACTCTTCAGGGCTTTTCTTTCTTTTGTCTCTTCTCATTCCTCTTCCCTCTCCTGTTTCCTTCCTCTCTTCTCCTCCCCCATCCCACAGCAGAGTGGTCCATGACCCTCATACCTGGGGGGGAGGTTTACCTTGGTTGCACAAAGAGAAATTTAGAACTGACTCTACTCTTGCTTTTCCCAGCTGGATTTTATTCATTCTGATAATTTTAACTTAGCCAAATTTGTTGACTGTATTTTCTTAATTTTATGAATTCTAACTGGCAACCTACAACTTAACGATGCCAGCCTCACACAGGGGTAGGAGAAATGTTTCAGACAAGCAGTTATTTTGGCCAAAATCATGCAGCTTTGAGCTGAGTCTAAGTTAAATTTGGCCATTAGTTTTCCAAGAGCCCACAAACAAAAGATATAAAAATGTTTGCTCAGGTGCAACCCTGAGAGCTGAAGAATAGGTTTGAAAATAATGTCCAGGAATTTCTTTGTCTTTATAAATATTTCCTATATCAGACAAACCTTTGTGCCCAGGCAGAAGCAACAGAGCCAGAGGTGGAAGCCATTCAGATCACAGACCACTGGCCATAGACAGTTTCTCCTCTGCCTCCATGACGGTGGTTACTTGGAGGGGTGTCTTTACATTCCCACCTTTGCAGCTGATGTGAGAGCCTCCCAGGCTCCATCCAACATGGTGACTGGGGAATCCCCAAGAAAAGCAAGAAACTCCCTTCACCTGATCGTTTTTCTTCTGTTTGAGTGAATCATTTATATCAGGTTAAAAGAGAAAGTTACAAGGCCTATTTTAAAAGAATAAATCCTGTCTTGGGAAAAATATCAAACAACATCATAACATATGGTATTTGAAAAAAATACAATAATTTGCATTAGCTGACTGAAGTCCAGTATTCTATAGGGCCAAAAAGGAACCAAAAATATTCCCTACAGGTTTATAATTTTTTTTACTGCATTCAGCAGCTAGTTCTAATTAGTTTTATTAGACATATAAAATCCAGACCTGTGTACTTCATGAAGAACAAGCAAAACAGTGAAATCCAAAGTGCTGTTTCTTTCAGCTTCCTTTCAAGCCTCTGGTGTTAAGATCTCTTGCGCAGAGAAGGCAAAGGAAGCCATTTGCAGAGCGTGACAAGGTTGCTACTTATGTACGTTCAATGCTATGCATTCTTGAGTGCCATCTACTGGCATTTTATTAACTATTTACATACACAAACAGAAAAGCACTCCTGTAGCATCTGGTGCTAATCAAACAGAGGCAGAGTATTAGACTTTGTGCTCCCAGGTATGTCCCGGTATGATGGTTCCTATGTTTCAAAATCTAGTGCAAGGAATTGAATCTTAATATGTGTTCCCAAAGTAGAATGATAGAGCAAAAAATACCAATTTAAAGCATAAAACAAGAAATTAGATATTTTAAAGTTATTCTTAAATGCAAGCCCGTTATCAGGAAATTAAATGTACATATGCATTTCCCTCCTGTCACTAGAAAAAAGAAATTTTCTTTAAACCAAAGCAGAATGGGTTTGGTTTTTTAAACGAAATATCAAATTTATTTTGGTTCTATGTGCAGTATTTTAGTTTATCCCCATTTCTGAGTTATTCAATAATTTTTGCCATTTCAAAAGGAAAATTCAGATAAATTTTTTAGACCAAACCGTGTTTTTAACATGAGAAATTAATTTAGTACCAAACAACATTAATATTTTGGGCATTTTCAAAAGTAAACATTTAAATTTTATTTAATTGATATGAAACATCTTGAAATTTTCCAAAATCCAACCTTTTTTTTTTTCCTTGGTAGATGAAAGACATGTGATGTTCATCTGAGAATTTTTTCCCAGCTGTAGGTCCCTTACTCTATTGAGGTTTGTGTCAAGGAAAAAAAAAATACAATTTAGCATAACTTTGTGTTTTTAAGACAAAATTTGCACATTCTTTTCCAAACTGAAGAGATAAAGTTCATTGAATCTAATGAGAGCTTGAATCTGTGCTGCCACATTAGTTTTAGCATGATTCATCTAACAGGTGATAAAAATTGTAACTGGGAAAATTTTCCAGCTCTAAGAATCCAATTTTTCACATCTGTGCTCCCAGTTTACCACCACTGCCGAGGAGATGAAGCTATATTCTATTACAAGGCTAGACCTGTCAGAATAATGCTCATTTAGTTTGCAAAGTATTTTCAGACAAAAACTGCCAGCCAAATTTTAATCACCTCCATTGCATTATGCCACTAGACTTGTCACTTCAGAGGCCAGGGATGATGTCTGAGAGTGCGATGTTATAAATAGAGTGCAAAGCATTTTTATAATAGTCTCTGGTCCTAGGCTATGATGAAAATGGGTATGTTGAACTGAAGCTGAAATGAACTCTTTCTAGCATTTCTAAACTGATTTAGTGGGTTGGTGAGAGAAGGGTATAGAAGATCCACTATAACCTTTTTTTCCCTCTGTTTTCCTGCTACCACTGTCTGACAATGAATCCCCAGGATATATAAAGCCTTCAGGTTCACAGGGGCATAACAAGACCCAGTTCTTATTGTTAGGGGGCCACAGGAGAGAATGAAATACACTAAAAAATGTATCTCTGTTTCCTTACTGGGCAATAGTAACTGACATCTTAAAAATAAATGAAAAAGGTGTAATATCACAAGCTTTTGAAATCAAAGTCATCCACAATACAATCAATAGCAAGTTTCCACTCATTGCTCTACTAATAAGGTTTTTTTTGGCAAGTCTGTAGCTGGTAACCCAAAGAGGAGATTAAAACAGCAGAAGCTACATACTCTGTTTTTCTCAAGGCTTATTTCCTCCAAGCCTCTGTGCTCTCCAGCCACCCTGTAGGACTTGCAGCTTCACCTGTCAGGCCTATGCAAACAAGCCCAGATAACAAGAAATCTCTCCTCCATCCCTTTTTTATGAAGGAAGTATTTTCCATATCTGCTGCTTAATCCCAAATGCTGGCAAAGCAAGGCAAAACTCTCTCCAGCCTTCCAAATCCCAGTGGTCTGCCTAACATATTGTTTTCTTGGATTCTTTGAAGTTGTTGGTCTAAAAATGTAATTTCATTTGTCACTGTTTAATTTTATGATGATTCCCCTTGACAGTATTTTTTTATTCCATTCCATAAAATTTCCCATCATTAGAAATCGCATAAAGCAACCTCTAAATCATTTGGTCTAGCACATTTATTTGAGATTAAAACAACATTTTAGCTACTCCTAATCTGCTCTACAGCTGAAAAGTACTGTCCCTGTGCAGTTCTATTCTCCGTGATAGCTTGTTACTTGTGCTTTCTTGCACAAATTTTGAGATTCATGTGTTTTACAGCTATCCCCATGATGCTCATTTTGGTTTCTCTTCTTATAAACTGTCATGCATTTCAGCTTTCCTGCTGTTAAATCTTGTTGTTTGGCAGTCTCATGCTGAAAACAGTTAAGCTGTTTTGCATGAGCAGCATTTTTCTGCAACAGCTTTAAATATATATCTATGTTCAGTGAGTGTTTAATGAATTTTTGTCTTTCTAAGCATTGCAATCCTGTTTTTATAATAAGTTGCATTTTGCTGATTGAGGAGGATTTGTTCTGTAGCAGTACACCTTGAGGCAAGCAGGCATCTAGTGACTGACATTTCAGGCAGCAGTCTTCAAAAGCAGCTATGTTATCCTTTTAAGATGGTAGCTGGCAGTTTGCATGACTCAGGTAGCTCTTCTTTCATCACAGCTGTTGTTCTGTCCTTTAAACTGCTCAGTTATGGGTCCTATGGCCTTACAAGCTACCTTTGCTGTTAGTGTAAATGGGAAGACCCAAGCATTGAATCCCCACTTGAGAACTAGCTCTTGATGTCCTGCATCTCTGCTCATCAGCATGTTGATTGCATAGCGCTTAATCTTGAAGGCTGATTAAGCCAGTGAACACTGCAGTTCAAGACATTTGCTGCCTTACCACACTAATTTGGGAAGAAAACCCAATGTGCCATACATCATGCTGGGTTATCCTCCTGATCAAATCCATGGTGAGGAGGGTCATCTCTCCTTTTTTGTATTCAACTTCATAAGCACTCAATTAAGCCTCTGCAGTGGTAGTCACGTAGTAATTTATAGAGTTCCTAGCCAAGGCCCAACCAATTTTTTCTCTACCAAGTGAGACTGGTCTTATCAGTAACATAAATGTTAAGAAATCAGTTCTAGGAGAAAGTATCATTCCTTCTGCAGCTCAAAAGTGAGCTATATTTCTCCATAATGGTGCCAGTACTCCACCACTAAAAAGCCTGCAGGTCTCCATGATTTATTTGGACAGAAGACTTAATTTAATCAGGCATATTCTTAACTTGCCTCTCATGACCCACAGAGATGTCGGCAAACAGCAAAAGCTTCCAAAATTCTCTGAAATGCCCAGATAACCTCACAAATGTAAGATGACAATGTTCATGTTGGAAGTTTTTGCTAATTTCTTCAGTTTTAGTTTTTCTATTAAGCCATTAGGTAAAGCAAAGAGGCTTGGGGGCAGACATGTTTCAGCCTGTTTACTGTGCTTAGAAAGTGGATTAATTTCCTCCTACTGAAGTTGCAACCTCAGGGCAATCAATCTTTCTACATCTCAGAACGTTAAACATTGCTGTTCATTTTCAGCTCCCTTTTTGTGTGTGATTCAAATGTTTTCTTGAAATGTAGCTGATTTCCTGCGGCTTTTATTGTGGCATAAGGCACCACCAGATTGCAGAGGGTGCTACAGGGTGGTCATCTCAAGGCAACTTTCCAGCTGGAGAGAGACAATGATCTGGAGATGTCTTTATTGCTTAGCTAAATATTCACCTGCCCTCAGCAGTTGGTAAGCTACAACTGACTGCAGGAGTTACAAGAGTAAAGCAAATAATTTACCCTTAAAACCAATAAACAACCAATTAGAGTAATTTTTCACTACCTCAATTATGGAATTTTTCACCTAAGTAGGACACTATTCTCAGGAAAAACAGTGAGAAGTGCCAGCGACATCAAAGTGTAAGACTGTACTTTAACATAAGATATATATTTTTTTGCCTTGTGCCATTTCTCCCCAACAAACAGTAGAACTGGAACATCAAATATTAATAATATGTAGAGAATTAAGTGCAGTCAATCAACAGAGTATAAAAACTGCAACAAGAAAAAAAATGCTAATAATTTTAAATAATGGATAGATTCAAGTAAAGCCTAATCTGCTCATAGATATTCTGTGAGAAGAATATGCCTAAACTGTCCATGTTAATTATTCATTATAAATTACATGTCTGCTGTTAGATCCCTATGAAAAAGTGTTACAGGATGATCTATGACTAACTCACAGTCAATGAAATTTTAGATGCTGTAGGGTATCCTGCCTCCAGCTGCTGGTGTAGAAGCACACAAGTACCTTGTAGATGCCATATCCGCCAGCCGCATATGGATGTCTCAAACACCCTGGAGCACATCAAGGGATGTTAGATGCCTTTGTTTAGACCTCTGAAAAAAATGTCAGATATCCCTTTTGGCCTCTAGTCATCTACCCTGCAGGACATGAGTATCCCTAAATCTGGTACCACATCTGCCATACGGATGTCCTAGAGAGCTGTATGGTATCACAGATGCTACAAGACACCTCGGTGGAGCATCCCAGGCCCCTCATCAACTCAGTGGAGCACAAGGAAGAATTCAGCTGGTCAGCTAGGCTCTTAGAGGAAGACAAACCTCACTCTGAGCTCCACACAGATTGACTTAGATTTTTAATTTTTTCTTTAAATTGACAGTAGATTTTTCTATTGTTTCCATGTTACAAGTGAACATAGCATACAGTAACAATGGACAGAATTAGGCTGTGAACTTAAAAAGCCATTCTAAGTTATCCAAAACTTTACATTTGAGAATGTGATTTTTTAGTGTTATTTCAGCCTAAATATTATGCCATCACATTAGTCCTGCCAGTCTGGTGTGGGTTTTTTTACTACCTCAAAAGCCCATTTCCAACATGTTGTTTTTAAAAAGATAAAGTCACAAAGCAGATATTAGAAGGGATAGTGGGAATGGCGTAGGGGGGGCAGTGATTACCATGTAAAAATCCATACTGGTGAAGTTTGATCAAAGCAATACCTGGATATGACAGCTGATGAATTACTCTTTTCACATTGTAAATGTTGTCACTGCTGCTCATTTTTAGAGTAAACACTGTGCTTTCTGCTTGATTGTATTCAAGATGGCCAAGACTTAGTGTTGCTCTGCAATTTCTATTTCCGAGTTAGTAGAGAATGAGGTCAAAGCAGGGAGTACGAATGTCACTGTTATTTCACAACTGATTGTCTTCCTGTTTTATTCTTTGATTACCCAAAATAATGCCTGTGTGATCATAGAGCATGTCACTTGTTTGTGATGTTGCTACACTTACTACATTCAGAGCTTAAATAAACAAGTTAGAAACTGTATGTACTACAGTAGTGCAAGGAGCTGAAATTACCAGTTTGGACAAGCTGGACAATAAATGTTTAATTGCAATAGTAAGCAAGGAATATTATCAGCACAGTTTATAACAGGTAGTTGATTTCAAATTGTTACAGAATGTTAGTTCAATTTTTGTAAGATTTTTTTTTCAGTGCTCAGAAGTTACCACTGCTATTTATACTCTGAAAACTAGGCTGCTTTAATGCTTCTAGAAATTCAGAGACACTTGTTAAATACTGTGTTTATGGAGAACTTCTTCACAACATGGAAAGATTCACAAATATTGGAAGTTTAAGAATCTATCAGAAATCAACTCTTAACAAACTTCACTAAACTTAAGGTTCGATATATCAGCCATATACACGACTTGATGTACACGTGACCAAATACCCAGAGGTGCCTCAGAAAAAGAAGTAATCTTTTTCATTCTTTTTATCAAAGACAGCAGCTCTAAGATAGGAACACTCTCTGAATTGCTGTTGTGAGTGACAGTGGAAGGATGTCAAATTGCTGCGCGGACTTTAAAATGTTTTTTAAACATAAAGATGGTCAGATTGCTGCTACAGTTGCCTACTCAACCAGAATGGAATTCCTCATGACACAAAGTCCATGGTGCATAATAAATTAACCATATGCAAGACTATGTCCAAATATTATAGTGCTCATATGTGGTATAACATACCTTGTTAAAATTCCATTAATAGAAACACAGTAGAGTTTGGGAGACCCTCAGCAAACTGAAATAATGTAGCAAGAATATGAGTCCTTCTAGATTTGATTCATTACAGCATTACAGTAAAATTACCATTAACAGCTAAGGGCAAAATCTTTTCTTGAAATAAAGTGTTGAAACTTACTCTTTATTTTGAGTATTTGACCAACTCAACATGTATTGTAAATTGAGCTTTTTTCTATTTTTCAAGTCTCGAAGAATTATTCTGGAGCTATGATAATGACTAAGTATTTGTAATTAGTGTCACCTAATTTAGCGATTAGAGCCTTATCATGTAGCAGCACAAAGATACTGTTTTAATATCTCCCTAAAACGATCATCATTTCTATCATATTATGTACTTGCCTGCTGTTCAAATAATGGACTCACTTTTTTCCTTTCCCTTCACTACCCCGAGGGTAGCTCCACTCGTTCTAGCAGAGGTTTAGGTTAGTTTTTTCTGTATTTGATCCTTGTTTACACTGCAAGAAGGTGAAAAAATCTGAAGAGGAATTTGCAAATGCTACCTTATTGACATGGGAGCGCAACTCAACAGTCCTTGTGCTCTTAGGTTACCCAGTTGCAATTGAACACTTAATGTGTGCCTGTCAGAAAATAGTACTCAGAATAGAACACAGCCGGCTGTGTAAAATGCTGGCACAAAAGCAAGTGGGTATAAGCTACCCATGAATAAATGTGTGGATGTTACAGGAAGGTTTCAAACACACAGATCAACACAGAATTGCCACCCACCAGAGTGTAACTTGGGATTTGCTTTAACAGAGGGCTGGACTCAGGAGATCATTTCAGACCTTTAATACTTTGAGACCATGAAACTGAATTCTGTCTTTTCTGCTCTGCTGAAAACTCAGAATGGACAAATACATAATTCAAGGGTGTACAGCAATACAGCAATGGGCTGGAAAGTTTCAGCACCCTTGTGAAATGTGGAGAAAGTAACCACCTTCCACTTTCTAGATGGGTTTGCCAAAGCTCCTCTGCAGAAGCAGCAGTCTGATTTTGTTAAGTTTTCAGATTTCACCAACTTTCTGGTCAAGTGTCCGGACACCTGACACTTATACCAAACATGTTACCATTTAACCTATAGCTATACTAAATAGCTAGCAAACTCAGAATGACTTATTGGAAATGCAAAATGTAGGCCTTTAAATTAATGATTTAGGGCACATAATAGCTCTGTGCACCCAATGGCTTCACTGCCAGAGTGCTAGTGAGCCACAGATAATGAACCACGTACCAAATACCTGTAACTTTTTTTTTTAACACAAGATTAAATAAGGAAAAAAAATGTAGCCGTTCCAAGAACAAATATAGTTTACCAAAGTCCCTTGAGCTTTGTGCAAGGGTTAAATGAGAACAAGTCTCCTGACAGTTTCTCTTTATAAAAGAGGAAAAAGTATTTCTAGCAGTATCATATCAGGACAGAATTAGCAATAGTAGTATCACATTAAAAGCAGTGTTTTTAAGGCTTTTTAAAATTGCTAGTTTTCTGGCATGTATTTATATCTTATTTAATTATGCAGAGAACAAACCAGACTGAAGGAGAGCTTGAGCAAGAACTGAACTTTTACAAAGGCAATGAATTTTGTTTTGCTACAAGGATTTTCATTTGATTGTTCATTTTAGGGTTTTTTGCATGGGTCAGAAATCTGTTTAGCTATATCTTTTTTATCCTAGCCATAGCCTACCAAAACTTATCTCAGTGCATCCTCTCTTGAGATTTAAATATTTGCTGTACTGAAATGTCTCTCCTAAAGGAATTTTGCAGTTCTATGTGTCAATCAGCCACTCAGCCCTCACTATCACACAGGCAGGGCTGTGCTTATGGGTGACTGAAGCACAGTCAATCACCAGCTGATTTCAAATGAACACAAGAAAAAAAATCAAGTAATGACAGCAGGAGGAGGCAATATCTGGAAAAAGTGATAACTTCCAAACTTCACTTACCCAACATATAAAATTGTCAGCATGGTACTCAGTACATTTTTTTAAACCTCAACCTGACTGCCACACTGCCCTCTACTTTGATGATAAATTCTTCAGGATGTATTTGCAGGATAAAAATACTGTCCTTCGACAAAGCTTCCTTTTTGAGAATGGTTAATACCTCAGGAATCTGAATGTTTAAGGGTCAATGTACTAATTAATGAGAACCCAAACATGGAACCAGAAAGAGCTGGTTAGCGTGTCTGTGGAGCACATAAGCTTTATGGTGTGCACTGCCTCCTGAACTCCCAAGTGTCAGGTTCAGGGACCTGGCCAGAGTACCACAAAACTCCCTTCCAGACCGTGAACCCATTTGCTTTTCATGAAAGGGCCATGTTCAGGTGTTGTTCTGCATTAAAGTCGGGATGCAACCATGACACACATTTGGACCTTTGCTGGCAAAATGCATCCATGCTGCACAGTGCAAGTTGAACTTGACGACTCACAAGTCACACAAGACTTGGATTGCATTGTTAATATGCAATGATTTCAATTTGGAGTTATGTAGCCAGAAATAAACAGGCCATACAAATTATAAATTGTAAATTGCATGGATTTCAGTAGGCTTGGGAAAGATGAATATGGTTGTATTGTACCAAAGAAGATTCTGATAGTGTAATTCTTCATCAAAGAAAGAGAAAAGCTTTGAATTCAGCCTGATTCAATGCAAAAATGCAATAAGAAATTGAGGAGTATGACAAGAGCCAAGGCTCACTGGGAATAAAACATCAAACATAAGCTCAGCGCATAGCGGATATTTTAAGAAGGATGAATGTGTACCTTTTGAGAATAAGGAATGAACAAAGCAGTGAAGAACAGTGGCTGTTAGAAAGCAATGATAGATGAGTGCATAGATGTCATCAGGAAATAGCAAAAAACTACCAAAAAAACCTTAACAAGCAACCAAGTAAACCTGGCTTGAGTTAGGTATAACTTAAGTCAGCCTAACTACACCTAAAAGTAACAAATAGGCATTCCTCATTAAAAGGGTGATGAATCTAATAACCTTCTCAAGGAGCCAGTACATCGCCCACAGTATCCAATAACTGCCTGCCTGGGTTAAGTGGACAGCTGGTCCTGCAGTGACCAAGGGAAACAGAACTGTTTTCCAGTGTTTTCTCGTGACCTTGAAAGCTTCTAGTATTCAGTAAGGTCTTGAAGTACATACCTGAAACCCCAGGTTGAAACTCCCCAGTGTCACAGCTTCCCAAAAGAATTCAGTAACAAACTGTTTACAAAGAGCTACTTTTTAAATTTTGCTGTGCTTATATTTATTTTTCACACGCTTTTGAGTTTTTAGAATCCTTCTTTAAAAAAATCAGCCTTGAAATAAATCTGTCATGTCTGAATTCAGAAACCACAAATTAAATAAATTCATTTGTATCCTTCCGAGGCTGGCACTGGAACTATTTTCCTTAAAGGATTTTTCAATGCTTATATATTCCACTTGTGATTTCTTTGGAGAATAACTCCTATAAAGTTTTTTCTCTTTCTGTATGCAATTATCATGAGGAGTCAGACTGGATCTAAGTCAGAATCATTCTCAGAATCTGTATAAATTCTTTTACTTGTTTCAACTGAAATACAAGGCCTCATGTATGACTTTCTGTTCTTGTCCTTTGGCAATATTTTGAAGAAAATTGTCTGAAAGGATTGGCTATGGACTTTTGTCATAGTTAACATGAACAAAAATTAAAAAGTTATGACACAATTATGTAAAAACAATAAAACTATAAAAACTTTATTGCCTGTAGCCTTGAACATAAAATGATATGCAGACGCTCAGTCTGGTTCACCATGTAACAGTGAGGATTTAAGGCATTCTGTGGATGTATTTACATGAGTATTTCAGGTCTAATCGGTGCATTTTTAAGCAAATTGGTTTATAGCACACAGCAGTCTTCGAGAGGAAAAGCTGTATTCCTTTTGGGAGAAAATTAGTTCAAAAGATGTACCACAGGTGTCTAATTCACTCCAGATGCTAATTTAGTCCCTCTGAAATAAAGCCCCTGAAACATGTTTTAAGCGGGTATATGCAGTAACCGAATTTTTCACATTCCAGGTCTGCTCCTGTTATCCTGAACTAACAGCTAATGTAACCATAGTCAAAGCAGGCGACATTTATTTTGGTAACTTAAAAGGAAATTTTGGCCTTCACCAGCTGAAAAGCAAATTATTTCTGAGGTTAGTTTTAGTTTTTTTAATTTGGCAGGTTTTTTAGTGCTATGTCACACTCCTCTCTTTCTGGATTGATAGGTTTCAGTTGTTCATTAAAGAGATGTGCGCTAGTGTAGCCTGGCAGCTAGGCAATGGAGGGAACACCTTGGGCAGCAGCAGATGCCTCCTGCAGATTACTGTCTGCTGGTGGGGCTGGTTCTGCTCACAGCGAGTAGATTTCTACAACCTTGGGAACTCTGTCTCCAAGGAACAAGGAAGGGCTACTAGGGAGAGATGGGATGCACCCGACGAAGCGGTGCAGAAGCATTCTTACTGCCAGGCTTGCTATCCTTATGCTAGTTTCCATAAGGAATTTCTCTCCTTTCCTTTTTAAGAGGAGAAATAGGGGATGAGTGTGCCTAGCACATCATGACAAGAGAGGTTCCAAGAGATCTGAGCAAATGGTGGCCCCATCTCAAGTGCCTATAAATTAATGCATGCTGCCTGGGAAAGAGACGAGGGGGATTAAAAAATCCTGTGGAAACATAGAAGTATGGGATAATTGGGATTATGAATATGTGGTAGGTATCTCACAACTGGACCACTGCACTGGATAAGTAGAGGCTTTTTAGGAAAGACGTGCTGGGAAGATGAGAGCTGGGGGATTGCACTCTACACAAAGGAGTAGCTCACGTGCACAGACCTGTTGAAAACTTGCAGGTCAAGATCAGAGCAGTAGCCAACAAGGGGATGCTGTAGCTAGCATCTTCTACAGATTGCACGAGTAACAAGGGGAGAACGTCAACAAACCTTTAACAACTAGAAGGATCCTCCCATTTGAAAGTTCTGTTTGTCATGGGGGACTTTAATCACTCCAGTAGCTTCTGGGAGGGCAACAAAGCAGAGCATAAGCAATGATTTTTTGGTGTGGGTGTGAGACAGCCTGATTGGGAAGGATGTTCTGCTGAACTTGCTACTCATGAACAAAGACAAGCTCATTCACCAACCAGTGACAGTCATTGGGAGCTATGACTGCAGTGACCATGAGCTGAATTTAAGCATCTGAGGGAAATGAAGAAGACAAGCAGCAAAGACACCAGATTTCAGGAGGGCAGTCTTGGCTACTTCAGGACCTTGGTAGGCAGGATCCCTTAAGGGCAAAGGAGGCAAGAGAGATAAATTTTCAAGGGCAATCAATCTCTTCAAGGCATAAGAACGGTCTGACCTAATGGACAAGCAAACAGGCAGTCATAGCAGAAGGCCTACTTGACTCAATAGATTACTCCTGAGCTCAAATGCTGAAAGCAAGCTTATGGAAATGGAATAGGCGACCAAGGATGAATACGAAAAAATTATCCAGGCACGGATGGGATGGAGGCCCTAGGCTCCAGAAAAGACTGAGGTGCTAGTGTCTCCTTTGCCCCAGTCCTTGCTGGCATCGTCTGCTCTTAGGTTCCCCATGCCTTCATGACAAGCAGCAGCTTGGGAAGTGAAGTACTATCAACAGCAGAGAACAATCAAGTTGGTGACCGCTTAGATGAGCTGGACACACACAAGTCCATGTGATCAGATGGGATTCAAGGGTGCTGAGGCAACTGATAGATGACACAGCAAAGCTGTGGTCTGTTAGTCTTAGAAAAGGTGTGACGACCTTGGGAGGTTTCCAATAACTGGGAAAAAAAACCAAATGTAATTCAAAAAAAGTGAGGAGAATCTGGGAAAATACAGGCTGGTCTGCCTCACCTCTATCCCTGGGAAGGCTATGGAGCATGTTTGCATGTCCTCAGACACATCAATAAAGATGAAGAAGGTGAACCAGTTCATTCACTGGGGGCAAATCATGACTGAGCAACCTGATTGACTTCTGTCATGGCTGGCTCACTGCAAGAGGGGACAGCAGTGGGGTTTTTATAACTCAAAAGTAACAGGGTTTTAAGCACAAACATTCCTACTGATAGCCAAAATGAGGCAAAATGGCCTAAATGGATAGTCAATAAGGTGTGTGGAAGACATAGCTGGACTGCTGGGCTCAGAGAGCCATGGCCAATGGCAGTCAGTTACAAGTGGCTGTCTTCAGGTGTCACTATATTCAGGCCCAGTCCTGTTCAATATCTTCATCACCTACCCTGCACACTCACCAAGTTTACAGGTGACACAAAACTGGGGTGGATGAGAAAATGATTGGTATTGATATACTTGAAGGGGAAGGCTGCCATTCACAGGGACCTTGACAGGAGCATCCCGAAGTCCAGCAAAGACAAACAAAGCAAAGTGCTGCACTGTTAACAAACAACCTCAGATGCCTAGGGACAGTGCTGCAAGTCCTGATGGGCCACAAATTGAACAGGTGTCAGTGTGCCCCTTTGGCAGCAATGGCTACCTGCACATTCGTGTAGCAAAAGCATAACTGAAAGCTTGAGGGACATGTTTGTTTCCCTCTGCTCAGCACTGGAGAGGCCCCACCTGAAATACTGTGTCCAGGTTTGGGCTCCCCCAGGCAGACAATAAGACAAGGTCAACAAGCTGGAGGGAGTCCAGTAGCAGGCCAGGAGGATAGCCAGGGGTTGGAGAGCACCAAGTGCAAGGAGAAGCTGAGGGAACAGAGCTTGTTCAGCCAAGACAAGAGAAGTCTTCCTCTTGCTCTACTCCACTGTCTAAAGGGGATAGTAGAGAAGATGGACCTCTTTTCAGATATGTACAGGGAATCAAGAAGAGGCAACGGCGCATGTTGCAGCAAGGGATACTCCAGTGGGCATATGCTGTGCTGTAGGAGCATCAGGAGAAATTGCCCAGAGAGGTTTTGGAACCTCCATCCTTGGAAACTTTCAAAATTTGTCTCAGTGAGGCCCTGTGCAACCTGAACCAACTTTGAAGTTGTCCCTGCTTTGAGTAGGGGGTTGGAGTGGATGACCTCCAGAGGTCCCTTCCAACACACATTTCTTATGATTCTGTGCTTCTGCTGTATCAGTATGGCCCTGTTTTCTAGCTGATTGCCCTAATATTTTGTTTGACTGTGGAGGGTCAGAAAGTTATTCTCACTTTTTAGATTTTTTTTAAGATACTGGATTATTATTGTGTGAAGTAGGAACATTTTTGTATATGTAGAACTTAATGTGGACCAGAAAATTGCTCCATCCCCACATCTTCAAAATTTCTGTAACATATTGTGCATCTACAGCAAACCACATGATCATTCTGAAAAGAAGTCATCCTTAAAGAACCTGAACCATACTGTAAATACTTGGGGTTTCTAAGCCTTTTGTTTTGTCAAGTCAGAGTTTTTATACTTCATGAAAAACTTAGAAATTATTTTCCTGCATAGATAGGAAAACCGCCACCACAGCCACTCTCTGCTATGCTGTCGTGGTTTAACCCCAGCCAGCAACTAAGCCCCACACAGCCGCTCGCTCACTCCCCCCTGGTGGGATGGGGGAAAGAATCGGAAGAGTAAAAGTGAGAAAACTCATGGGTTGAGATAAAGACAGCTTAAGAGGTAAAGCAAAAGCTGTACACACAAGCAAAGCAAAACAAGGAATTCATTCACTAGTTCCCATCAGCAGGCAGCTGTTCAGCCATCTCCAGGAAATCAGGGCTCCATCACACATAATGGTAACTTGGGAAGACAAATGCCATCACTCTGAGTGTCCCCCCCTTCCTTCTTCTTCCCCCAGCTTTATATGCTGAGCATTGACATCATATGGTATGGAATATCCCTTTGGTCAGTTGGGATCAGCTGTCCCAGCCGTGTCCCCTCCCCAGTTCTTGTGCACCCCCAGCCTACTCGCTGGTGGGGTGCTGTGAGAAGTAGAAAAGGCCTTGACTCTGTGTAAGCACTGCTCAGCAGTAACTAAAACATCCCAATATTATCCACACAGTTCTCAGCACAAATCCAAAACATAGCCCCATACTAGCTGCTATGGAGAAAATTAACTCTAGCCCAACCAACACTAGAATATATCCTAAATCTAAACTCTTCTTCGTTGAATAGGAAATGGCTTAGTAAATTGGCACTGTGCTGAAGCTGGAGACATTCTTGTTTATCAAGAGCTTTTCTGAGAACTGGTTACTCTGTACCCAAAAAGCTGTACCACATGAGTTTTAGCTTCTGACTTTTGCCTTGAGATATGTTTGTCTTGGTTTTAAAGAATTGTGCAATCTCTACTTGTTATGGTTGAATTTGTACCACAGCATACATTTCTGGGGTTGTGCGATTTTTTTGGTAAAACATTTAAATATTCTGCCTCAGAGGTCTGGGAAATATTTTTGCTTTTTAAATTCAGGCCGCCTATTGTGTACTTGAGAAACTATTCTTTGTTAGAACCGGAAGGAAGAAGAGTTGCAGCTTCCTTCACATTCTGATGCATCGAAAGCTTGTATGGTTTTAAACACATCACTGGTCACTTTTTCTACAATCCCAGCAACTGGTCTTGTGAAACAGTCACGTGGTTTTTTCTGCCTGTGTTTCATTTTATTACTGTTTGGCAAAGGATATTGTGTTTGTGTAGTGTCAGTTTAAAGTGTGCTTTTATAATTATAGTGTTATTGCCTTTTACCTTCTGTTGTAAACATTTATGCAAAACCACCTCAGCAGATACTTCTGAGAGCTGATAAGCAGATAAGATGTAGTTCCATGACAGCACTGGGAATAGGGCTGAGTGTGGTTAACCACCATCCTGTTGGATGCAACGATGCTACTGCCTTTCTATATTGCCATATACACCCAAATATGTGCGTGGCAATTTGCAACAAATTCAAGAAGATATTTATGGAAGGTAAATGGTAGATCCAGTAATGAAATATTCAGACTTCAAGAGTGATTCCACAGCCAGTTTGGGAACATACATAGAATTGATGGGGTGAAGAGAATAACTGATGGGGTTATCTGCCTTGCTTTCAGATGCTGAGATAGGATATTTGCCAGGAATTCCTTGGCTCTGTGACAAGCTATCAATAATCTTCAATATCCTGGTAGCAGTTCTTTCCATCTCCTGCCAATGGATGCCCTGGGTAACTCTGTACTAATTCAGAATTAACCTTGGGAAAAGTTCTTGCCAAAAGAAGCCCAAGGATGTAAAGGTTGTCAGGAAAGCAGACGGGGGGAAGCAGGGAGGAGTTAAGTAGCAGAGGCCAAAGTTGAGTAACAGCTGTTAGAAGGAGGACGCTCACTAATTGATCCGTGCACCAGGAGCCAACGTTGTGATTGTTCTGATTTCAACAGTGGCAACGAAGAGAAAGTGTGTCGGAATGCTGGAAGCATTCACCTGGAGAAAGGCCATACAATGCTCACTGCACAAGGAAAACTGGGAGAAAGCTTACAGCCTTACATGGAAACACGTGCTTTTTTGACAACAGATAGATACCACTTCTTATCTAGAGCTAGGACATTTCTTCTTTTTGTGGCACTGAAAATTTGCACAGTGATTTACTCCTCATCCCTGTGAGTAAGATGACTTTTATGTTTACAGACAGTTCTCCTTTCAATTAAATTTAAATTTTGTTGTCAGAAAAATTGCCCTTAATAGTCATTAAATACTAAACTGAGTGGAGTAAAACAACTTGCAGACTTCCCAGCTGAGATTTTATCCATTTGATATTTCAAGCGAATAGGAAGAACTAGCATAGTTTGCTAAATCATTCTTCTTGCTTGATCAATAGCCTATGTTTAAAACTTTCCAACAGACAGAAAATTCTTTGATTATAATTCTTCAACACTGTTCATCTCCCAAATTAAATGACACCTATGCACAGATGTCTCATCCCCTTGAGCACTATTTATCATAATAAAAATTAAATATAAGCTTGGCTTACAACAGGCCCATAAATTGAACTGCCTATTAGATACTTTATGTTGCATTGGTTATGAACCTGTTCACAATCCTGCCTACAATTACTAAAATGCATCACTTGAAAGTTTTGCTGAATTTGTGCGTTTAAAATATTAAGTGGTTGATGCATATATAACTCAGAATAAGTTTAACAGCATCTTAACTTGAGACAATCCATAAAAAAACGGTTTTATTTATTTCAAACAAAATCAGAATGTCTTCTGTCTCCCTAACATCTGATATAAATATCCATGGACCAGTAACATCAAAAACTGGAATTTCCACCAGTCATTTCTGCCAGTCTTATATATTTTGAGTGCTATCTCATGTCTCCATTAGACATTTTCTCTGAACGTAACATGAGGGTAATAGGCTTTTAAAAACCTTGGGCTGAAATGAAACATTCTGGTTGATATATTTGTGCTGTCATTTTAGCTTGGGTTTGAGCTCACCCTTGAAACTGAACTCTCTAAATAATTTTCATTCAGATTTTAACCCTGTGGCCACTCAACCGGCATGCCATGTGGGGAAAGGCAAATGCACAATAGGTGCTGGCTCCGACCCCAGCCCTGTCCTCACAGGCACTGTGGACACAAGAAGCTCAGGCCATGATGAACTGGAACCCACACTCACACATCTAAATAAGCCATATAAAATAAGCCCATTGGGAACTGTTGTTTTCAGTGTGCCTTATTGGGTGACAATTATCCCATGTCCCTCATTGCAATGACCTTTTCCACAATGCTTGCTGAATTACCTGTTGTTATGTGAAATACATGTCATAATCACAAATGTCAGCCCACAGATGTCCAGGAACATTGCATTAATATGAACATTTATTGTGTTGTTACTACTTTACAGAGGAAAATACCACAGAACTTAAATTTGTGGGTAAGGGTCCCTAGCTATCATTTTCCATTATGGAAACTAACCCATACATTGTAATTTTTTGTAATGAACCGTGTGTACCATGGCTTTCCAAAGAAGCTATGGAGAATACAGTCTAACCTGTAATGGTAGTTAGACCCCTCAAGACACAGACAGTCCCAAGCTCCTTTTTTTTGTGTGAATCCCACAGTTTTCATATCCAGCCATCTAAATACCTTTATGTCAAAACACCATTATGAGTCTGTCCATGAGTCGCTGAAATTCAATGACATCTGGAAATTTGATTGCGGTCTGATCTAGTGGATGAAGCTCAGAGCCAGAAGCTTACAGCACCTTGCTGCTCGTCTGATTTTGCTGCAGACATATTGCCTATCATTAGACAAGCTATTTAAATGCCATGCCCTGGTTTACCATGCCGCACTAATGGGAGCAGTAAATACCATGGAACCCTGCTAATTAGAGCACCACGCACTCCCACTGCTGGTCAGGCTCGTGAAAGTTTGCTGTACCACAGCTAGTAGCAAATACATATTCTTCAGCTATGCTACAGATTTTTCCAATCAAAATTAGTTTTTTGATGTAACATGAAACAAAATAAGCAATTGTTTTCAAGTGCTCGTAATAAATATATTTCTTAGGATAATCACTGCAGATAACACAGTAGTTAATGTTGAGAGAACTCAATTATTTACATTAGTTAAAATCCAGAATGGCAAGGTTTCTCTGTGTCTGTACTGCTGGGTATTTTGAAGTTTAGCAAGTTAATACATTCTGCAAAGCACAATTGCATATCATTTTCTATCCAGCAGCTTGCCTAATATTTTTATGCAAATACCACAATTAGGAGGAGGCCCAGTGAACATGATCACTTCTAATTACTTCCATATTATCATGTGATTTAAAACTGAATCTTCTGTTTAGTATTAAAGCATTTTTTCAAATTATAGCACAGCCTGTTTAGCTGTTTTAGCAGCTTTAATATGGTTTACAAAGGAAACAGAAATTATAAAGGTGTCATATGCTGGATATTTGCAACCTAATTGTAAATGTCACGTATGGCTGTAGGTAGAAGATATATCCCCTACCCTCCTCCTCAACATTACTTTTTCAACCTTTTTCTCTAGCAAGGTCAATGTGCTGCAGATCCAAGACTGCTGCCACTGCTCACAATCACATCACCTTTACCCTTTGTTTTCCCATCCATCACATCAGGCTTTTTGTCTTCTTGTACTTAGCTTATTAGATTTATAGGGCAGGGACCATCTCTTGCGTTTTGCATTCACTAAATCCAGTGAAGGCTGATATATTGTATATTCATAAGTCACATTCACCACTTAAAAGTAATTTATATGTTGCTTCTAACTGTTCATATGTCATAAATTTCCATCTTCGTTAAGTAATGCCATTAATCAGAGCATAATAATCTAGATTAAATCACAGTTAAGAACAGGGTTGTTACATCCTAATGTTACGATTTTCTGTTTGAATACAAAACCTCTTCTGATTTTTGTGTGCAAGAAGGGGCAAAAACATTTCTGTTTTGCAACAAGAAAGGCTTCTTAGCACGGAGGCTGGGGTGTTAAGGAGCCCCTGCATGTGTGAGCACGGTGGGGCAGCAAGGGGCAAAGGCAGACTGCTCTGTCCCCTTGCTCCTGCTGGGAAGATGCAGGGTGGTGCTGTCCGGGCATGGCTGCACTATTCTTCTGCATGACGCTGGCAACGCTTCTGCTCCACAGCTTTCAGAAGGATGGTGTCCGGGGTCATGGTTTTTATCCCCACAGACCTATTTTGGAGGGGGAGGCAAGCAGGGAGGAGATGCTAGGCCTTAAGTCTCAGATGTCACTTGTGAATGATATATCTAAACAAGAAGACAAAAATTACATTTCTCTCCAAAGCAAGGACAATGGTCATTTCTAGCGTGTCAGAATGCTATTACCACGTAAAATCTGTTTGCCAGCCTTCCCAAAATGTTGGTACTCTCACCGCAATTCCCAGTGGTCAATGGCTGCATGACGAAAATGTTACAGAAGTTGGCAATGGGCTGGCAGCACATTAGAAGGCGGCCAGGGGCTTTCAGCCGTCTCAGAAGGCCGGCTTCCATTTGAGCCCGTTTGTGGCTCCTTAGGCAGCACTGTGTGATCCTCAGCTGCACTAGCGCTCGTGCATGGACACAGGATCATTGTCTCCAGCTCCATCATTCCGGTACCTCCCATAACCACCACCATGGAGAGCTGGGTGTCCCACTCACCATCTCTTTTACAAAGAGCTCAGCTAGAAAGAGGATCGCAGGATGAGGCTGGTTTAAAGCTGATGTTGAGATGTCTTAGTTAAATATGTTCTGTGGCTTCTGCTGGATGGTCCCTCTCCACCACAGCCCCATATCCAGAATTGCCTCTTACCCCCCACCACAGCACACACACGTGTGCCAGAAATATAAGCACTCTGAAATCAGAATTCCTGTGAAATTCAAAGCAAACACAAACAGAATCTCTGGGGCCAAATTAATAACTTAAACCAGTTATGTACAGTCCTGCTGAACTAATGGCATCTGAGTCTCTGCATGCAAAATAATCTAATTTTAAAGAAATACAAGACATTAATTATTCAAGATAGCGTGTTTTTATTATGTTAATACTTTAGTTTACGTGTTTTTATGAATATGTACTGTCATCATTTCTCATATTCATGGCTTAAGATGAAATTTTTTTGATTAATTGCATATAATATGGCTAGTAGTCACTGTGTAGACAGGGAAATGTACTGGTTAAGAACTAATGAAAAAGTGACAAAATGACTATGAGGGCTGTCTGGGCCATATTTTGAGATGGCTTAATTTTCATACACTCATATTATCTTTGTAGAATATAAACATTCCTTAATTTACATTAAGGTTTTAAATCAGAAATTTGAATACAGAGGACTAAAATTATCTGTCATGAAAAGACATATACATGCATAAAAAATAATTTACAGAGATTTTGCACTGTGCAAACTTTCAGTTGGTGAAATTTTCAAAAACTCTCGACTCTGGTCAAGTTAAATTATGATTGCAATAAAAGCTGAGTTAAATTCACAAAAATACTACACAGCAATTGCATTCAGTAAGTCCTAAATATGCTCTACAATGATGCTAGGATATTTTGTTCTTTCACAGTTTATAAGGAGATTTATATAGTCTTCAGGCTGTAGCACACATTGCTAACAAAACAATATATACAGAGGTTTGGCCACTGCTTACTCATTGTTCCACCAAGACAATAAAACAGATGGGTATGCACCAAAAAAGTACTGGGGAACATTTCCAGGGAAGGATGTCCATTGTCTGCTTGGTGCGGGCATGAGGATGGTCCATGGCACAGATTTGGCCCAAGTCAGCCAGCGGTTCCCAACAGTCCCAAGCACAGCTTAGGAAATAAAACCAGTCACTCCCAACAGGGAACCTGCATATGGCCACCCTTTTTTAGACGGTCCTACAGTATGCATGTAGGTCTTTCCTTCACAGTTGGCCTCCAAGCCAGGCAATGGCATGATTACATACTAACATAGACGGAGCCATATGGTTCATGACAAAACACAGGGAAAAAAAAGATCTCTTAAACAGAAGTTTCAGCACAATTTCCTATGCTGTCAGTTCTAATTTTATTGTAAGCACCTTGATGTTTGATATTTTACTTAAAAACTTAACTTCTGGAAATAAATTATTTAAATACTAGCTTCCTTTTGAAAAGCACCTCAACAGTTCTTTTTTTTAATTTTTAATTTTATTTTCATTTTTACTATATTGGGAGGCGTTGCAGCTCATACGGCAACATGAATTAATTTTAGCATCACTTTTTTTGGAGAAAGCCAGTACCATGGTGGAGCTGAATAAGATCACTTAACACATCAGCCATGCACTGCACTGTTAACCTAGGAAAGAGGTTCCCTGTCACAGGGATCAATTTGTTCTTTAGCTTCAGTTTTTCCCAAGTCTCGCCAGCCTAAAGCCACTGGAAACCTCCAGAAAAGCTTTTGTTAGACCACAGACACAGAGAAAGGGACTGAAAAGAAAAACAAAGACCTGTCTAGCCTTTGAAAGAACTTCCATCGACTTTAAAAGCCAGATTCCAATTTGTGATTTCTTCTGAGTCCTTAAAAAGAAATCTCACTTGAATTCAGTTCTTGAACTTAAGGGAACTGTGATTTTACAGCAAAAGTTGCTAATGAGTTTTGATGTTCTGACTGACAAACATCAGCATACATTGACAGTCAGTTGATGTCTCCTGACACCCACTCACTCAAAACTATTCCCAGAACTCTCCCATGAAGTACTGTAGAGTAAAAACTCAGTGAAAAGTGAGCTTGCAGTAAAAAGCATGATGTTTCTTATGGAGACATACAAATAAACTTTCAACTGATATATTTTGAATGTTGATGCTTTACGATATGAGAAGTGTGTGAAAATAAGGTTACTGTTTTAATCGTATCTTTTATTGGCTTTTCCCAAAATTATACTAGCAATAAAGATGAATGTTGCGAAGAATCAATTTTAGCCCTGTATTTTATGCTGACCCTTCCTGACATTTGAGCTTCTGCAACACTGGAAGCTGATATTATTAGTTGTTCGGCTCTATCAAACTGGAAATTTCACCTTATTAAAATGCAGTTGCTATGGAAACACCATAGTTCTGTGATTCTTGCTTGCAGGCGGTATAAAAAAAATCTTAGTACCAATATACAAGTCAATGTATGTCATTTTAAAATACCTTCTTGGTGCTCTGATGCTTTTAAAATGAAAAAATACCAATAGGAAATATAAGCTGTAGCACTTTATCTTAATGTACTGGAAGAGTGAAAGATGCTTTTCAACAATAATCTTGGGTATATGCCATAGAGAAATAATACTTAGACAGAAACTGCTTCTAAAATTGCAATTTTTTTATTAAAGCTAACACTTCTGAAGGCCCAGTTCCTGTCTCTTTTTTATTCATATTTACTTATTTCATTTGAATATTTTTACTTTAATAGCTTTGTCCTTGGGCTTTGAAAGCCCCTCTTCTTTCTTGAGAACTCTGAAAAACTTACCTTTCAAATGCGTATCATGCTATCATCCTTTATGACAAGGGAAAGGGGCTTTCACAATTAATAATGAAGCACAAAAACTGATAAGCCATATGCCTAAGACGTACAAGAAGCCCTGAGTAGAGCAGGAAATCAAACTGTGCATGCAACACGGCAGACTAACCTTAATTCACTTCACCATGTTAGCATTATTTGTTTTATTGGTTTTCTTGACATAGTTTTATTTTCTTATTCTACCTTCTGACATTTAGGTCAGGGAGTATTCATTCAGCTTATCATATTCTTTACTTTAGTAACACGCAGAAAATGGAAGAAGACAGCCCACGGAATCAGGCCGAGTCATCACCCTTGGTGCATGAGAACGGGACTAAAGGCTGGACAGCTAAGGTTTTATTCACAGCTCTAGCACAGATTTTCTGGATAAGTAGTGACACTAGGTGATATGTACTGGGTCAGAGGAAAGGTTTGGTGTGGGCAAGTGTCTTATCCCCAGTCTGGTCAACAGTAGATTCCTAAGAACAAACAAAGGGCAACATTACTTTTCCGATGTTCTCTCGTAGCCTTCAGCAATCTGAAGTTCAGGATCCTCCAGGATGGACTTTTCCTTCCATAGTTTTGTCTAACGGATGGTTTGGTCAGATAAGTTTTATACCACCCTGCTGCGGTGCCTCAAAGTTTGCCTGGGGACTGTATGAAGAACCTCACTGGTTTTGAATTTGCCATCTGATTATCTCACTTGACATCCTCTAGTTCCTGCATTACAGGAGTCAGTGAGTAATCATGAATGAGGTGCATAATCCACCTTCTCCACATGCTCACGACTTCATAAACATTTATTGCATCATTCCCAGGCTATTGATTATGGGCAAGTCACCGCAATTCTCCATTCTTCTATATCTCACCTTGAAAGAGAAATAATGACAGCTCTCTCTTTTCAGAGAATACTTATCAATGCATACTAAAGAAACCACAGTATTAAAGTTAAAATAATAACTGAGATTATGTCAATGGATTGGTACTAAATATGACTGAGTGCAAAGAGAAGCATCTCAGACCCAGTGCACCTGTACTGGGTGTGACAGAGCAGGGTGGGCTCTTCTGTACAGGCCCCTTATTTTGACAGCTACTTTGGGCAGGTACAGCCAGGAGTGCTCGGGAGGGAAGGGGGCTGATCACACCCATTCAGTCGCTGGGAAAGCCTTTTAGTGCCAGAACAGGACAGGCCAGCACTATAGCTTGTACCTGAGACCTCAGGTGTCCTCTAAAGAAAGCTTCACCTGTGATGCTTTGGATGCTGAGATGGGAAGCCATATCCTGAAGTGCTCCCCTTTCCTTACTGCTGATTTCTGTGTGGCCACCCCAGACAGCTAATGCAGAGAGCCCGCTCCTCACCCCCAGGAGCAGGCTGCCGGCGGGATGCAGCGGAACTGGGGAGGCTGGGGTAGCATTTGTGCACTGTGGGACAGGTGGAGGAGCAGGGGCAGGGAGAGAGCCCTCTTCCCACTCTGCTTGTCTGCCCGCCACCAGTGCTCCCACCCCTCTCCCTCATGCAGTCGTGCCCTCCCGGCTCAGCCAGCCTGCCTGTAGGACGCAGGGCGGCCACTGAGCCTGGACGGTAGGGAATTCAGAACAGCAGGCCCACACCCGCGCTTCAGCAGTCTGCTCTGCATTTAGATACGTACTCCAGGACATCATTTTTTAAGTTATAATTGTCAGCAGCCCAAAGTAACAAACAGATTAGAAACAGCTATGACAGGGGCCAGTGGAGGGAAGGAAAGCAGCAGAGAGAATACCAGATGTGTGAAGGTTTTGTGCAGTAAAACCAGCCTACGGGGCCATCTAAGCAATAGGAGGAATTCAGAAGAGGGCACAGTCAGGCTGGAGAAATTGATTGGAAAGGACTGATTCAGTGACATAGCTAAGAACTGAAAATTTTAACTCTTTCATGTGATAGGGCAGGAATGTGACTAAACAGATTTCCACTCTACAGATATTTTTACTCTACCATTTTGCTGCCCAGCCAGTATTTCAGAAAGCCTCACAAGGACACTGTGTTATATTATATACAGTAGGAAAATTACTTATGCGACATATGGGCTCACCCATTTTTGAGAGTATCTGAATCTTAGAGGTAGGCAGAGCACCAATAATGTACTACTGTCATAAACCACTTTTGGCATGAATGGGAAGTAAGTCTTGCTACATTCACTATCTACCAGTTTTATTCGCTGATTGTTATGCAGGACTATAAGATCTTGATTTATTTGCCTCTGCAAAATACAAAAGTAGATTGATATGAATACTTCATTATTCAATATTTGTGTCAAAGTAATTTTTGTGTCAGGTACTGTGCTATTCTGAAAGGTAAGATAGTCCAACTAATTATTTGCCTGAGAAGACCATACAAGGCAACCATGATCCATTCTTTCTATGCAAATAGTTGTAGGTCCAAAAACCTAAAGCATTTTTCTGGCACTGAATAAAACAAACCACAACAAAACATAACACAGCAATTGAAGAAATATGGGAAAATTTACTTACAAGAGGAACATGTAATGTGGGTAGACATCAGTCCCTGGGTCCTCAGGTGCAATGTGCACAGGCAAGCGAAGGCTCCACTGCAGAAGAACTGGCCTGTCCGCAGCTGCGTTGTGCCAGCCTAGCTAGCCTTCAGCTGACCTTTGGTATATACAGCCTCCACCAGCACTTCTGTTCCCTTGCATCCTGTGTGTAGATGTACAGTAGGCCCATGTTTATTTGCAAATGAGGCGTACGTTTTCATTTGTTATTAGAAGTCATTAACTTTAAAGACTACTGGATATAACACAGTCTGTAACCATTATCTTGCTTATCCTTTTATCCAGTTTGGGAAAGTTCCACTGTTTTGTTACATAAATTGCCTAATATACCTTGGACACTTTAACAATAACTTGACAACGCCTTATTTTCTATTATAAAGCCACGAGACCTTTTCCACAATGGGTCCCCAATCACTCTCTAGCTAAATTGCCCTGCTACAATGTGGAAGACCCACTTCAGGTTAACAAATGAGATCATGCATATGATGGCATTTAATAGTAAGTAAGTCTTCATTTTTGTTAGTGAATTGAAATGCGTTTCTCCCCAGAAAGTCTAACCTTTCTACAGAAGCAATCCATTTTAACAGTTCAGCTAGTTTTGCAGTTGACATATAGATGCAAAATGCTTAAAGGCTTTTTTTTTAGCTATTTATAGCTATACTCAATCACAGACTGTACTTCATTTTCACACATCGTTCCAACTCACCTCCAGCACTTACAAAGTTTCTGCAGGCTGGATTAGGACATTAGTGGCAACAGAGCATTCATTGCTCACAACAATTCTGCTGAAGATGCTCATGACAAAGTGGGATCCACTAATCTGCTTGGCTGCTAAGGAATTGCAGAGCCAAAGGAGAAAAAAGTATTAGTAAAAAGTTTTCAGTAACTAGGTGAATAGTTACAAGTCAGTACTGAGAAGTAGATCTGTTAATAAAGACCACTTTTTGGTTATTTTCAGACTGGCACTATAACTCAGACTGCTGTAGCAATCATATCTGGCATTTTAATAGGGATGAGTTAGTTCTAGATTTTAGGAGAATCTATAAGACAAGTCTAACACCATTAAACTTAGGCTGTAGTACCTCAATTGTGTCATTCTCAAGGCTTCATTGCTTGGAAGTCTATATGGCCTTTGATGTGTTTACACTACCCACATTAACACAATTACTTGTTATTAGCAGGAGTTTTGTAGATGCAGTGAAGCGAATACAGACCCATTATAATGTATGATGATAATAATAATAATAATAAAAGAATATTCAAAGCAAGTGATGCATGATGCAATTGCTCATCACCTGTTGACCGATGCCCAGTCAGTCCCCAAGCAGCGGCCCCCCCGACCAGCTTTCCCCTAGTTTATATACTGACCATGACGTCATATGGTATGGAATATCCCTTTGGCCAGTTTGGGTCAGCTGTCCTGGCTGTGGCCCCTCCCAGTTTCTTGTGCATCTCCAGCCTTCTCAGTCAGTAGAGCATGAGAAGCTGAAAAGTCCTTGATTTAATGTCAGCTTAGCAACAACTAAAACATCAGTGTGCTATCAGCATTATTCTCATTCTAAATCCAAAACACAGCACTATACCAGCTACTAGAAAGCAAATTAACTCTGTCCCAGCTGAAACCAGGACAATGAGTTACATATTAATAACACACACTGGGGCTTACTACTTTCCGTCTACATCCGGCTAAATAACTGCTGAAAAGAATACAACAGATGCAGGAAAATAGTCTAAGATACAGACATAAGGAATTAATTTTATGAAATGCTTCTTTTTTCATTTTTGTGTTTTCATTCTTGCTGCTTTTAAATTATTTCTAATTAATTTCATAATGTTTTACCTCACCAAATAAACAGCCTCCCAGATATTTATTTTGATTTTTTAAAGTTAAATAAAACTGGCCTCTTTTCCACAAGAATTCTGTACCTTATCCATTTCCTTTTTCATAGTAACCATTCTTCTCCAGACTGTTGAAATGTTGTCTTGCAGAAAGGAAGGCGAGGCAGGCTATCACATCTTAATTAACTACCCTAATCTCTGGACTCTGAATTAAAAAGGGAGTTCCTTGTTCTTCTTCACCTATGGCCTGAAAAAACCATCAATAGGGCTTCAGGGGAAGAAACAGAGCTGTGACCCCTGGATTCAAGTTGCTGCTGTTTCGGCTTGGGCATGATACACATCCAGATGCAATACTTAGAAAACCCTACTTCCCTTGGTATTTTCTATCAGCTACATTGTCTATTGGCTCCATAGGTTGCTTTCTGTAGATGCTATGTTATTCTCCTCGGGTATTGCATATAGACCATAGATACTGCTCAGTTATGGGTTTTGGGGAGAGGGGTGCTCATGGTTGGACACTGTCACTCTAGTTTAGTGGTACTTAGGTTTCCTTTGCAGGCATTAGGCTTTACAATGGTGCTCACTTCAGCTCAAAACTCCTACATACACTTTCTCTTATTAGAGCTTAATCCTTGAATTAGGCTACCCCGGGAAGATTTCTGGTTTTGTTTAATATTCAAATGTTCATTTGCTAATGCTCACTCCTAGTTTAGTGCCTTGACAAATGGGTTGGAGTTGCCCTTCCTGGTCCAGTAAATATGGATTCATGTATTCATACAAATGGAGAAGCCCTAATAGCAGAGCTCCCTACCTAAGCACACCTTATCACTGGGTGCTTAGGACACCTTGCTGGGAAATGAGAGACTGTGATTCGAGGTCCTTTTCCCCTTCCCTCAGGAGACTGGATCTACAGGTAAGATCAGTGGAGGTCCTGGTCTGATGATCTTATCAGGAGTCAAGTGTGGCCGAATGCTCCAAGTACCTCAATAGTGCCATGGCCTCATGTGGATACGCATGTGCCCAACAGCCAAAACATCGTAGTCTCAAGGGGCAGCTGAAGGGGGACTACTGGTGTTTCAGGCTGATATAATTGTAGCATGTAGCTGCCTGCCTTTTGTATATTTACTTTCTCAGTGACTATAGTATCACCTTTTTCTTATTTGCTCCTTTACATTGGCAACTTCTAAGTAGTGGAAATAAAATTTTGTTCCTTTTCTTCAACACATAGGTGTATCGCCATATAGTTCTTCTTCTGATTTCTAACCCTCCTTTTGCTGGGATTCAGATACAGGACTCTGCAGCCCACCTACAGACACTTCTTTTGTATGGCTTTACTGGTTGTCTGTGCATTGACCTTGCACCTGTGCTAATGTCCTCTATCTCTCTGTACATTTTTCCCCTTTTCTCATATACATTATTGCCAGTGCATACGTTCTTCTCTTATCCCTTGCTCAGAACATATCCAACCACTGCAGGTGCTCAGTTACCTCAAGCAGGCCACAGCTTCTTCACTTTCTCTATCATTTGCTAGTTACCCCTAATCCCTTCAGCACTTTCTTTTGCCCTGATATTTCATAGAACAGTTTATATACTGTAAATTGCCTCCTGCCTCCCTTCCCATTAAGTTACCATCTGTTATGCATTATCCTCAAATGTTATTTGCAGTCCAACAAACTTCCACTAAAAAATATGGGCTATTTCCCTTCATTTTCTTCTTCACTCTAGATCTGGCTCTGTGTAAAGCTTGTGTGCAGCTGTTCAATGCTTGCTCGGAGGTTCATCTGCTGCCTCGAGGCTTTATCTGCCATCTCTTTTACCTCTCACTCAACTTCTTGATTTTTCATTCTCCTTTTTCTTTCTAAGATGAAAGGGTGAGGAATAAGTGTGCCCACAGTCTCTCTGCGAGGATCTGCATCCCCATCCAGCCCCTGCTATTCCCATTGAGTTGGATATCAGAGCAGGTGTCCTTTCAGCTTGTGCTATGAACTCACTTGCCCACTCAGATACTTCGGTGAAATGCGACAAGCTGCCAGGTGAAATATGTCTCTACGTTTTAACATTTGCTTCAACAGAACATTTTCTTTCCTTGCCAGTGTGACTTTTTATTTGATCCCAAACTGTAGTAAATAGTAACTTTCCTGTAACATTTCAGGCATCTGTCCCGAAGCTTTTCATTTTGCCGCTTCTAACTGAATGCTATGAAGATCCACATAGCTGTGGCTTTCCTCCTGATGAGGGGGACAGATGTGGCTGTCTGTCCAACATTGCCCAACAGTGTTTCTGCAGCCAGTCAGACCACAGAGAGGACCAGCACTGCCATCCTTCCTGACTGTTAATATTCCTCTTAGTATTAAATGGAAGATCACTATTTCAGTCCTGAAAATCCTGTTTACAATTGGTAAAACTGTACTTCCAGAATCTGTTCAGAAGCTTATTCTTTAGATCAGGCTATTTTCTGCGAGTTATTTGTATCTCTGCATCGCAGATGGTATGCAATTTTTTTACTGATCTCACTAACAAGAACAGCGTTCTTTTCCTCTTTTAATCTATGTATGGCCTGTTCCTCCTGGCTGTTTATCAGTGGCCTGGACCTCAAAGGTTTCCTCTCCTGTCACCTCACCTTCATAATTTTCTGTCATATGTTTTATGCCTGCTCAAACATCAGACCAAATCACCCTTTGGTACGAGCATCTTTTGTTAGCCAACAGGTGGATACAACTTCCTCCCAGAGGTGATGCTTCAGACTTACAGTCCTAGGGGAGTTCAAGGGCACTGCATCAGGTAGGCTGGGCTTCTCTTTTCTGTGGGCTGAAGGCAGATTTGGGGCCATCTGAGAGAATTTCAGGTTGTCCTTTTTCTTCAGGAACTAGGGCACTGCCAAACCTGTCCTTCTAAAATAATTATTGAAAGAAAACTTTTGACTTCTGCAGATTTATTTCTGTTTAGGCCTCTCTCCTCATGTTCTGAGCACAGGGAATATGTTTATTTTACATTTACAAAAAGGCACTGTATCAATGTGCCCCTGCTCTGGTCTGTTGCTATGTTATGATTATGTCAGAAACCCATTTCTTGTCTTCCTGAAGATAAATATGCTATGAAAAATGTATACAAAACCAATGATACAGATGGCAAAGGCTACTTGCTAAAAGGAAGCAAAACCTTCACAATTTTGACTTCTTTCTAGCTATTTCCAGAGACAAATGTTGACAACATTTTAAAAGTTTTAGCTGCCTTTAAAACCTTATATTATAGTGTGCTGTCTTAGAATAATGACAGTAGAATAAAGAATAAAACAAATGATGTGAAAGTGAATAACATTGGGAAACCTTTTGTTTCATCTCATTACAGTATTTTTGGAATGTATCTGACACTCAAAGGAAGTTCAAAAATCTCACAAGATGAGATATGGCATAGCAATGAATTAATAGTATTTTATAATGCATGGTTGACTTAATAAACAGAATTGGACATATGATCTCAGCAGGTGGGATTTCAAGGATAGATCACAAGCACCGCAAGCTGACATTCTGGATGCCCCCTGCATTACAGTTTGGACAAATTAAAATCCTCATAGATATCCAAACAATCCTTTCTCTCCCCTTTAATGAACTTTTCAATGGATTTTGTAGAAATGACCCCTGTCCCAATATTCATGATGGCATTAGAGAAACAAAGAGGCTCTAATATAGCCTCTAAAGTGACGGTTTCTGTTCCTAGTGAAGTTGGTGGCAGAATTCCAGTGTTTTCAGGACACGTTGAAATGGAGTATAAGTATAGCAGCTTTCAGCAGATCTATTTAAATCCAGCACTTTGATATTCTGAAACTTCTGGTTCTAGGTTACACCACAGAAGTTAGAGCAGAATCAAAACTAGACTTCATTGACTTTCTATTACCCCATTTTGGCATGTTCTGCAGTATCTGGGTTGCCTCAGGTCACAGGGATTGTGTGAACCCATAGTTTAAGGTGGCCAGTAGAATGCTATATCGGCCAGAGAGATTGTGGAAATCTGCTCTCTGGTTCCCTACGTGTCTGACTTGAGTCAGTCCTTCAACATGTTGTGTGTATGCAACGCACAGCCTAGTATCATTTTTTATGCAACACAAGCAGCACAGAAAATTACTGAAATTGCAGCCCATATGTCTAAGGGAGCTGACCAGTGAACACTGGCATTACTGTGTATTTAAGTCTTCACTCCAAAGAAAATAAGTCTTTCTGTAACTGCAGCAGCACTCTACAAGACAAAAGCCAGGCTCTGTTTACTTTGTTCTTGAAGGAGAAGTCATGTGTATGAAAGCTGGGTATTGGCTGGCTTTCTACTTCACTGTCATGTAAATCTATTCTGGTTTGATTAATTTTTTTTGTTTTTCCCAATTACCTTTATATATATAAAAAGGACATGTTCTAAGCAAAGTTATTTACCATAGATAAGAAAAAAGTTCTAAGTAACCTGCTTGAATTGACCCTGCTTTGAGCAGAGGGTTTGGACTGGGGGGACCTCCAGAAGTGCCTTCCAACCTCAACTATTCTGTGAATGTGAGCTTCAGTTCTCTAGCTAAAAAACAACCAATTAGGGAAATGTCTTACTGCCCATCAAGATGAAGATAATTTAAAAATATTCCATAAATCAACAAAACTAAAGAAAAAAATGTTTGCACTATTAAAGCATTGTATTTTGACTGGATTTCAGCCACTTGTGTGTAGTCAGCTTAAATTTCTAAAGAGCAAGTAATTCCAGAGAAGGAAAGAGAAATTCATTCTTTAAAAGACGTCCATATAGGGCAATTTCAAAACATCTTTCTTTTTCTTCCTTTTTTTTTTTTTTTTTGAGTTGCTTTAATAGATTTCACTTACAAAGGACCTATATTTGTATTGTAAAACATGTTTTTAAAGAAACCCCAACAAACCAAGGGCCCTTAGTCTTGACTGCTTTTAAGCTGGGACTATGTTCACATGAACGTTTTCTTAAACTGTGCTGAACTTCATGCCATCTTCCGTCTGACCTGAGGCAGAAGAGGGTAGGGTGCCAAAATGGTTCATATTAAGGTCACTTCATGTTATTTATGATGACTGTAAAACTGTCAGGTAGAAGAAAATAACTGGATTGTTTCTGCGGGGACTACTGCCTCTAGAGAAAGATATGCCCAGGAGATGGGAGATCAAGCTTTTTTGCTTCTGTGAACTGGGGTTCGGGGATACCACAAGTGAGCTCAAAACCAGAGCAGTAAATTATAAATTAACTGTACTCTCTGCCTTCATGAAAAATGGCAAAGTGAACTGCACTGTTTAGGCTCTTCCCTCATGCCATTTTCAAGAAGCATGTGAGCTAGCGCAGTGTTTCACTAAAGGAAACTTGTTCCCAGTCCAGATAAAGATTTAACAGCACTGTCCACAGTCACATGTTCCTTCCTTCATTCCTGGCATCAGTCACTTGCTCAAGACTGAGTAGTGATGGGCAACATATTTCTGCTCCAAGTGTCTTGTTAGTACCAATGGTATCAACAGTGTATTTATACAGGTGTCCCCAACACCCACTGATACCAAAATTATTAGCTGCCATCTCATAGCCTTCACTGCTCTCTTGGCCCTGTCCCAGCAGTGAGGACCTGGAAAGGCTGGAGGTGGGCTACTTGCCCTTTCCTCTCTTCTACAGCCACAGGTACTTCTGGTTGCTCTCCCTTTTGAAGTGCTGGAGCAGATGCTCAAAGTGTAGGGGTGAGCAAACCTCTACACATGCAAAAGAGAAAATGGTGTGGCATTGCCTGGCCAGGTGCTGTCAGTGCATTGTTGAAGCACTTCACAGTACAGCCTCCACAGTGGAGCCAAGTGGCATCACCAAGGGCAGGTCCTGAGACCAGGCTGGTGGGGAGAGGCATTAGGCATAGGTGAAAAAAAGCAGCAACTGAGACCCTCATGAGCAGCCTTACAAAATTTCTCTAACCCCATACTGCTCGGTAGTCTCCTCAGCTGATCAGTGGCATGTGTGTTATTTGCAGTCCTGTGAAAGTCTCAGTGGCATCACACATCACTGACAGGCAGGCTGCTCTTGCAAAGAGCCAGACATGAAAACAGCAGGGCTATAGTCCAAGCTCACTGAATGAGATCCAGCCCTTCCCAGCTGAAAGGCAGCAGCACTCTACTTGATACGAGTTGCAGTGCATGAAGCATTACTGTGGATTGTCATTGTTTTGAAGGATTTAATCTCACAAATAAACAGCTCTTTAGAAATGTCAGAACAAGATGCATGTTTGGGTTCAGTGTTTCTGAGTCAGAAGCTCTGTAGGTACTTCTTGGAGCAGCCCCACAGGCAGAAGAAGTACCTTCCACCTCCTCCCTGACCACACAAGAAGTAACCAGCTGGTTTCGTTGATAAAATCTTATTTTTTTCTGTTTTTCTCAACTTCTTGGGGGCTTGTTAGTATAAAAAAGAGTCTCTGCACCCTCATGAACAGTCCATGACTGTAGCCTGTAACATCTGGAGATGAAGATTGAGGCTCACAGGCTATGGCTCTGCCTCCTGCTGCCCTTAACCCAAAGATGTTGCCAGGACCTGGGACCAGGACCAACTGAGACCTGTCTCCGAGATGTCTTGCAAGGTTGCTTATAAACTCTGACTTTACAGCACATGAACGTCATACTGGTTTTTAGGAAATGCACGGCTCCAGCTACCTTTTTCCAGGGCAGATGGAGTAGCTGACGATGCAAGAACTGTCTTTTTCCTGGATCATATATCCACATTACTGGAGATGAGGTTTGCTGCTCACACCACCATCCTGTTTGCCCAACAATCTGTATGCAGGCAATGCAAACAGGCTGTCTATTTTGTCCTCCGAGACATGGTCAGGAACTTTATAAATGCAGGTATTACAATCTTTTACTTCCACAGAAGTCAGGCATAATTAGAAGACCTTCAGGTCAAAAAGGGAACATTAGGCATGCTAATGTGTCTGGGAATAATTCAGCAGAGGAATAAAGTACTGCCTGTTCACTGTGTGATGAAAACACATCTTTGATAAACTCGGGAACTTCTGAAGATGGTACTTGGCTTCTCTGTCCACACTGTGTGCCAGTGTCCCGAGGCAAGTCTCCCCTGGGGGTATCTGCTGCTCCACTGTGTCCCACACAACACAAATCCATGACAATAGACAGGCTTTTTAGTATACAGCAAAGAAGAGATTCATTTGCTGGTGACACAGCAGAGGTTCAGAGAGAACTATGCATGTGGATTGAGAAAAAGAGTAACAGGCAAGACAAAAGCATAAGGTGCAGTTGAGGCTGCAGTGATGAGCCCTGTGCTGCTGTGCTGTGATTCTCCTGGTGTTCACATCCCCTGGATATGACCTTCTGCTTCACAGCTGCCTTAAAAAGAAGCTATTGTATTTTGGTTTCTTATGACTCTGTGTTCAGGGGCCTGACGCACATTTATAAATCTTTGGAGGTCCAAAGTTTTCCACACATTATCTGCTATGAGAAGTATTTGGCACACCTGTATTTTACCAGGCCACTGCCCCATTCCTAAATTTTCACACATAGAGAGACCACGCAGGCAACCTGAAGGCTTTCCGAAAACAGATGTCAGACGTGCCCATGTCTCTGCAGGCAGGCTGCCTTCCCTTGCCTGTCTTTTGTCACTTCTGAAGATGTCCGGTCTCAGGCAAACACTGGGAGGAGCTGAGCTGCAAGGAAGGAGGCTAAATTTCACTAGTTTGTGCAGCTGTGAGCAAAAGAAACCCATTGCCAGTTTACCCGGGCTGTACACTTCCCAGATGGTTCACAATTATTGTTACATCCCATTTCTCTTCCAAAGACAGAAATGCATCAATAAACACATGTATTAAATAGGATTGTTCAGAGGAAGAAGACTTGAAAAACATTGTTCATTTGTATGAGATGCTGAAGGCAACCCATGAGAAAACTCTGAGAAAAATGTGATTATGGTGTTTTACAGATTGTAGTGTGATAAACATCAGAATTAAAAAAAAAAAAACACCAAAGAGCAGCTGTTAAAAGTCGTAAACAACATTGTCCAGAAACCAAAAATTTGGAAAAGGGTTGGTTTTAGACTATTTGGTTTTACACACAGCTTGTGACTGAGCTGCTTTAATGTAAATTTATGTTATCTTTGTCAACACAATATGTTTATAGTCTGAACACATTTACCAAACATTTGATTCAGCTGTAAAACTGAATTTCTGAAAGCACAGTCACAATGCAAGTGTGACATGTGCCTTCCTGTACTAGAGGATTATAGATTGGCCTGGTAGGTCTCAGTCTTGTTTATATGAGACCTTTTTACCCTGCTCCAGCAATATATAGGGACTTCCAGTAGAAATTAGTTACTTTTGCATCCATTTTAGGCCCATTCACAATCTTTTGTTGGGTAAAACAGATAAAACCCAGTCATTTTGCACATAAAACCCAGTCCACCTTTTAGTCTCTATCTGTATCTTTTGCCAAAGCTGTTCCTGTGGGTTACCTTCTGATGATTGAGGGGCTGCAGGGATGGGAAGGGGTCACAAAGCAGATATCTTGAAAGCTCTCCTTGCCACAGCTGTTGAAACTTCAGTGTTAGGGCTCAGTGACTCAGGTGCTGATTTCTGCAGGCCAGGACCTCCAGAATTTCATCAGAAATCGCAAATGAAATGCAATGGAAATACAGGAAATGGATTTTGGTTTGCCGTTGAAAGTAGAAAGGACAGATACGTTATTCATTCCAGGCAAACAGATGTAGAACGAGCCATACAAAAGTAAAGCCCCTCACAAAACACCACCAGATTAGACCTTACATCTAAATGCGTCAATCTTATCTGCACAGTAGCAAGAGTGCTTGCCAAAGGCAGAGAGTTTGTAAGGATGTGCTCACGCCTACCTCCCGTAGACCATTCCCTACCATCAAAATGACAGTATTGCAAAGATTTCCAGAAACTAGAAACTACAGCGGTGGCCTGGCAAGGGGATGGTCTGGTGTTGTTCTGGGTGCTGCAAGGGAAGATTAATCTCTGTTTGCTGAAGGCAGTTGAGCAACTGAAGAATTTGTAGCACTATCAGGATCACTGTTTTACAGGGAGTATCTAGCTCTCCAGAACTCTCTGATGGAGGAAAATGATTTCCTTCTCTTTTCAAAAGTGACCGGAAGATTATTTTTTTTTTTTTAGTTTACATCTGAATCTCTTTCTTTGAAGCATTTGAGATACCATGAGTGAAGGACACTTTAGAAGATATAAATGACTGTAATACATTATATTTTATATCTAGTTTACAGCTTTTTTAGTTCAAATGAAAAAAAAATCCAATTCCCCTGGCTCACTGTCAACAGCTAATGTTATATAAGGTGACTTTGTCCTTATATAGGAGACTCTGTAGTTTATGGCTTTGGGGGGTTTTTTTTGGTATTGTTGCTGTGTAGAATAGCTCCCAAAAACCTGGCAGCATAGTATCAAAAACACGAAGGGGGCAAATAAGGCCTGTACAGGATCCATAAGGCTTACTGACTTTTCATTGCTCCCAGCTTGTATATTCCCTTCCATGTTCTGGGCCACCAGTATGTGATATGCCCTAACCTGAAAAACATTTGGAAAAATCCTCCTCTGCCTTTCCACCTCCCACTTTGGACTTCAGTGTAATGAGAAGAGAAAAGCCACGTGACAGCTCTAGTTGCCTACAGCAAAGGTGAGGAAGAAGTTGGTTTCCCTTATGCTCAAACTCACCGTTGTAAAAGATGTATAAACTGATTTTGTTCAGGCACTTTCAGTGGAAAATGATATCTTATTAGGTGCTAACGTTTGTCACCACACACCCTGCTGCTCTTTCCCTTTAGGTTAAATGAGTGTTTGGCCACAAGCCCTCTGACCTATTACTTCTCCTTTCTCTTCTGGCATTTTGAGCCAAATCAGCATGAGTATAATTCAGAGTGTTGCCTGAGGTGATTTCCCTAACTTTTTCCTGCTTTGGCCCAAAGCTGGAAGTCACATTTCATAGAAAACCAGAACATGATCAGCCTGTTCCCCCTGCAATGTTAGCCAGTGATTTGCTAGTGTGCTCTGGTTCACGGCTGAGGTGCCCCTAGGGACCGTGAAGGAGTTAGTTATAAGAAATAACCATAGAATCATAGAATCATAGAATCATTAAGGTTGGAAAAGACCTCTAAGATCATCAAGTCCAACCATCAACTAACACCACCATGACTCCTAAACTAGGCCCTGGAGTGCCACGTCTACACCTTTTTTGAACGCCTCCAGGGTTGACGACTCCACCATACAAAAGGTGTTAAACAGTAGTAAGCTCCAGGGAAAAAGAGGAGTAGATTTCTCCTCTATTTTTTTATTATTTTTAGTAAGCTTCTACATTACCATGAAGACATGGTAGAAATAACTATGGCAATCTCTTAGGGCGTTGTAGTTTTGCCTTTCTAAGAATAGTCCAGTGAGTGGTGCAGGTTTGCCCTTTACTGCAGTCAACTGAATAATCTATCTGCAGAGACTGGTGGGTGGAGTGGATTGTTGGATATCATGACTGTTTAGCTCGGGCAACGAAAATATGTTGGAGTGGGGAGATATTAACAGGTTAAAAGATGCCTATCTCATTAACTGGCATAAAGAGAGTAACCTTCTCAATAAATAAGTCCCTGAAAATAAAATAAAATAAAATAAAATCTTTCATCCATGAAAAGGAGTAATCCAATCTTACCTTATTGATACACTGTAGAAAGACATATATCACTCATTTTTAAACAAAGTGACATTGGGATGTGAAAATAATTATATGAACGCATCTGTTGTAGGAAAGCATGGAGCTTTAGTCTTGCTTCATATTTATTTGAATCAAGCTTCATATTTATTTGAATCAAATGCAATTTTGGTGTGAACTAGCAATGTAATCTGCAAGACAAGTTTTGGGACTAATATTTGAGAGAAGGAGAATTTAGCACTACTGCAGGAAGAATCAAAAATTCACCAAAAACTTCAGAAAAAGGTAAAACTGGAATGAAGAGGTTCAAACAGCCTCCTGTGAGAGAAGGAAGAGCTGATATGTGTGCTGCTTTGGAGGCACTTTCCAGATTTAATAATTCTGCTTGACACAAAATGTGAATTGAAACTCTCACCAATGATTGTACAAGGCTGTGACCATATACTGAATGGAAAAAGGGCTCAGGAAACAAGATGAGAAGGCACATAAAGCAAGAAGGCAATCCGTGGTGAGCTGTACTGCACCATGGTGAGAAGCACTTCTCTGCAGCAGGTTTGCTCTGAGGAGTCAAGTTACCCCATAGCCCCTCTGTTTAAATTCCATTATGCCAAAATTGTTACTGTGATCCTATGCAGCA